>OY292395.1:33041323-33089849 GCA_958496205.1 Idaea biselata | reverse complement strand
ATTTAGCCGTTAGACTTATAAGTAGACAGACCTTCATCAACTTCTTACTTAGACTTGTATCTACACAGACCGCCACCAACATAATATTATACAAAATCAGACCTATATAATATTATTACTCATCACCGAATGGCCGGACTGCCGGCTGCAACACGCTAAGGCAATAATAATTGCTAAGTCAAAGATACTTTGTATTTTTTTCTATGTTACTATAAAGAAATTTCTTATTTATTTACTTGCTGCGCCGCACGGTTGCACACTCGTAAGTCCTAATCCCGTGGTAATATTTGGATAAAAAGAAGCCTTTCGTTTAATTGTTTACCGAGTTACTTATTTACATACCCTTATAGCATGTACCTACACTTATCTCTACATATTATATATACTTATAGCATGTACACTTATCTCCACATTTACACTTTTATCTACATGCACACTTATCTCTACATATACACACTTATCCTTACATTTACTCTTATCTCTACATATACACTTATATCTACACGTTCACTTATCTCTACATGTTCACTTATCTCTACACATACACTTATATCTACATTTACACTTATCTCTACATGCACACTTACATCTACATCTACACCAACATCTGCATCCTACAGCTACATCTACGAAACAAACATTATTTAATATCTAAGATAAACCTAACCTCATTGTTTATCAACAGAGGAGTGCACTATAAGCGAGGGAAGTTGGAAGGCGTGTCAGAAGTGTGGCGTCGCCTTGAGGATCGATGAGAGTGATTACCACGTCAATTGTATACGTAAGTATCAGTACTTATATCATCATCATTATCATTAAAATTATTACAATCTAAAATAGAAAGTATAGGTTCATGGTATGTAACTGAAATAGAAAATGAATACAATTTTGATTCGAAGTTATTTAAAAATGTCTCGTTAATAACGCATCAATTGTACTTTTATATCTCGTTGTGCTAATATTGCGTTGATTGAAAAAAGTAAAATCAAATTATCTTTTCAAAAATTCAAGCGTCTCGTAACGGTGTCGCGAGTCCAGAGATTTTATCTCATCTAAAAATATGCGTACCGCGCTAAAATAAGTTTTCACTTAAAAAATTAAAGGAACCATGATGGATGGACCATGCAACTAGGTTGCGTCCGTATAATTTATCTAGTTGATAACTCTTGACGCGGTCCATTACTTGGATGAAAAAAATACCCTTGAGTTTCTTCTTCTCATTGGAGGTCGCGTTTCGAAGACGGTAGATCGCTGACGATTCAAAATGATAGTGAGAATGTCTTATTGAATAAATTAATTTTGAATTGAATAATTGATAGATAACGTGTGTGGCAAAACATCGTTTTCTAGAACTCCTCTGCTAAAGGGAGGTGAAGCAGTTGGTCCCGGTTGTTATCTCAGATAGCAGTCGTAAGGTCAAATTAGAGGCCTTAGGGCGCCCTGACAACTCTAACACTAGGTGACGAGCCTACCACCACCACTAAACGAGAACAAAGAAGAATGGAAAAGTTGGTTTTTTAATATTTTTTTTCTATTTGCCAACAGCGTTGGGCCTAGACGAATGGAAGTGCCCGTACTGTTACACCAGCGTTTTGGCGCGAGATCTACCGTGGCAAAGGCATCTGATGCAATGCTCCAGGAATCCTAGGATCTTACACAATAATTAAATTGGTTTTGGGCCGTTTTTTTTAATCTCTAGATAAAGATGCATGTCTAATAAAATGTAATACCGACGAATAAAACGTCACAATTAAAAAAAAAGATATTGAGCTTTCGTCTTTTTTTGATGTGAAACATCTATAGGCCAAAAAGTTGCCGTGGCGATACAGGCCGTGGCGACGCCTCGCCACACTATATATAGGTAATGCAGTCGATGTTTCACATCTGCCAGGCTTCCGGGACAGCTCACATTGTTTTAATTTGGTGGTGTTTGATTTTATTCGACAGATATGTTTAATCTGTAGATTGAACAAATTGGAGCTCAAAATACACGACGGACACTTACACTGCAACTTTACCTGAGAGACAAAAACGCATGATCGACGGAGAGCGGGACTCGAACCAACAACGCATCTTCACTCAATCCGGAAGCACTGACTTGACCAATTAGTCTATCTGCGTGGTTCGAATCCCTTTCTCCGTCGATCTAGCGTTGTGTTTTTGCAGAAGTATATTATTGTTCCAAATATTTCTAAGAAAGCCCAGTGCAGGCGTAAGCATTTAAAAATAAAATATAATATTAAGACAGAAAGAAGTTCGTGCATGTGTGCTGGAGATGTGGGGTTTTTTAGGTAAAGTGTGGAGTAAGTTCAGTGGTGTTAGTATCATCGTATAGTTTGACTTTAGCCCTTATTGACATTTTTGATTAGAAAAACTACTTTGTTTAAAGTTTAAAAACTTTTCCCCGTTGTACCGTGCCATTTTAATATTATCAGATTCAAATATCTGTATTTATAAAATAGAATAGATAGGTACTTAGTTATTTCCGTAGACAATTGGAACTAGGTTTAGAGGTTACGGAAATCACGTTTTTTTTAATACATATAACTTTGGTATTCGACATTGCTCTGTCCATTTTCATTAAAAAAAAACAATCACGTCCAACATCGCTTTTGACTTTAAAGTTCAAACGAAAAAATAGTTTTAAAACTAAATAATAATAATTAATTAGTATTATTTTATAGAGTAACCGCGATTTTAGTTGGCAGCCGTTAAAATGAAGCAAATTTGAATATTTTTCAAGCTTTAGTCTATTATACCGTCCGCGATTTGGAATCCGTCTAAAATTACGCTCAATTTTATTTTGCATTTCATGCGCCATAAGAACTACCCCACACGGCCGGATATATCTGAATGAGGCTATCTTTCAGGAAATATTAAAAAATTCCATTTTGATCAGTGACCTCCATGGTACAAGTCGTGGACAGGTCATAGCGCACTGAATTTTGTGCCTATTTGATCTGCGCCATGTTGTTTTGTATTGAAAGTGATGGTGGCCGTCCGTGGAACTAATAGTTACATGGCGAAAATCAAATCGGCACAAAGATCTAATGTAATTTTGTATGGTATACCAATTCCAGCGTACTTGTATAGTTTCATTTCAGTGATTTTGATATATTTGGATTCCGATTCGGAAATTTTTGGTCGTGTGGTCTAAGCCGAAGCTGGATAAGAAAAAAATGGAAAATAAAATAACTAAGATATCTATTTAACATTACCATAAAACTCCTAATTCTCTAAGATTGAAATGTCATCTAATGAAATATTTAGTTAAAATTGATTACCTAGTTATATGATTTGTTAGTTCTTCATAAGTTTGTTGGTTTGTCTGTAGTCAGTAGTCATTAGTCAAATGGATTAGCTACCTTTAAATAATTTAGTTTTTAATTGATTATAGTTTTTTTAGGTTCATCTAAGTTTATGCAGTTAATAGGAAAAAAGTAGTTTAGATGAAAGTATTTTTGTTTGTACTTTTTAGATAATTAGACGTAGGTACTTTACGTACGTACGTACTGTACGCAGTGTCCTCGCCAAAATGAGCAAAAGAGTGCGCAATTTTTTTATTTTAATTACTTATCGCTTCAGTCAGTTTTATAGAAGAAAGCTCAAATTCTCAGGATCATTATTTCTCTCATATAAATAGCTCATAATAATAAGTAATTGGGTTAAGAATTTAGTTAATTAAGAAATACCCAAGAGGAATTCATTTGAGTATGTACGACAAAAATAACCTCAAATTTACTAGTCTTAGTACCTGGGGGGTTGTAGTCCAGGATCCCTAGTACATTTTTGCAAAATGAAGCTACTCACGAAAAACTAGCTTGATTGAATTTCCAAAAATGTACTAGGGATCCTATTATTATTAGTCCTAGGGACTATTATTCCTGTAATAGGATTGTCCAAAATTTCAATATAAAATTATTGCATTTTTTCAAATCCTTTGCTTGAAAATATATTTAACTTCATTTGACGTCTAGTCATCTCGGGAAAACTAAGGAAAGATTTTGCGATAGACTTACCTAAATTAATTCCTCATAGGTTAAATAAATTAGCTGTAAATTAGTTTTAGCTTTGAACAAAACCACATCACCCACTGTGATATTGGGTCGAGATTATAATAAAATGAAAATGGTGTAAAAGTGCAAAGGATCTTCTGTTGACGGTAGTTGTAATTTAGTATTTAAGTCCTATCTCTAATTTGTGTTGTCTTTATCTTTCTTACCTACCTATTCTATTTTAGAACTATATTTCTGTTTTTTTTAATGACTTGAGCTTCATCTAACGCTATAATGTCGTCTAAGTATCCTAAGGAAAAAAAACAATAACGTAATTTTTAATATTAAAAACAGTTACTTTTGATAATTGACGTATTTGTAAATCCAAAACACGGCAATTATAACAATTAAGTAACAATCAACATCAATTTGAAGAGATTTTAAGCAATTACTCTAAAACTGGTACTTGACAAAAGCAACTTCCCAAATCTATAGGAAATATTTTTTTTTTGACGTACGGTTACGGAAACTTAAACTTGTAGATAAAAACGAAACACTCATAAAATACAATAAAAAGAATCATTTAAAAAGAGCCGCGTGCTGCCTCAAATATATAGATGACAATAAGCCAGTTGCAATCACTAGTGAAATATCGAGCTCCGTAAAAAAATAAACAAATTAAAACATTTTTTATTACTCATTTGAAATAATATTTGTAGTAAATTAACCCAATCTTTAAAAACTTTTCAGTCTTGAATGTAATTAAGAAACTAGAAAATAAATAATTTAGTCTTAAGAATTAGAGAGCGTTACATTACATTACGTCAGCTTAATTTTGCAGCAGCAGTTGCAGATTGCGCTAGAATGTTGCACTTCAGAGTAGCTATCAAAAACCAAGTGACGCTCGCAACAGCTGCATGTTTATTTTATGTACCTTGTATTTGTTTTTGTCATATAATATTCTTACATACGTACCTACCTACCTTTCAACAAATGTTACAGGGAAAATGAATTTAAAATTGTTTTATTTTTAAGGTTGTTAATATTTATACTGATAAATGTTTGTATATCCATTTGACTGATGACGACTAAATTTTAGGATGTGTTTACTTTTAGAATCTCAACTAGTAGGTAAATTAGATCAAGCATGCACTGTCTTGCTATCTTCAGCTGTCAAGGGAGTTTTAATAGGATTTTGAGGTGCCGCCGATAGCCATTTATTGATAGTTGACTCGCTGATCTGTATACCTACACACGAGAGCAAAAGCTATTTTCAATCATATCGTTTTATTCAAAAAAAGTGATGCCATAACAATGTATTGAATTTTTTTTCATATTTGCGTTGCTGATTCGACATTAAACTCTATTTTTTTCAGTGTAATTTCATGTCTCTTGATCACGAGTCACTACCCGTAACCAAAAGACACTTTGAACTCTTCGAATCGACGAAATAAAAGAGTTTAATTTCGTTAAATACATTATTCAAAACGATTAATCATCTATATTATGAATTTTTGAATGTAAGATACGTTACTACGAACAAACTGGCTGGCTTGCGCAGCTATATCGAACTAACTAATCCAGATTAGCTAGAGCAGATTATCGAGATCTCAACATTTTGTATTAACACTTGCTAATCCGGATAAGTTAGTTCGGTTACGTTAGTACTATTACTAAGGCAGGCAAAGAAATAATATATTATTATATTACTACGGCAGGTATGAATTTTATTAGGCACTAGCTGACCCGGCGAACTTCGTACCGCCTTAGCGTAAATTTTCTCAGAGGTTTTCTTAATTTTTTTTTCCGTAAGAACCTTCTCCTGACAATAGCAAACACAACAAAAAAAGAATTATCGAAATCGGTCCAGCCGTTCACACGTGATGTCGTGACAACGGAACGGGTTTCATTTTTATATATATAGATTAAAAATCACATATGTGATCTGTGGGTTGGTGAAGCTGCCCAAGACAGTCTAAAAGAAAAAAATAATTAGTCGATAGTATTTTGGGCAATTCATGGTATAGGAAGTAAACTGAATTCGGTTTCTACAAACAGTAACCGCAGCCTATTAATGCCAATTTATTGAAACTAGAAGTATTATAGTAATAGGTAATTGATTGGGAGTTGGGACTGATGACGTATTGAATAGACAGACATCCTAGTTTCGTTTTTAAAATGATTTCGTAGCGAAAACCCATCAAAATCAATTTGGCGCCAGGGCCAGGAGGGATTATTCCTGTGAAAGAATTGTCCTTAATTTCATTTCAACATCAAACATCATTTGCAATTTTATTGCAAACAATTCACTTACAATGTAGCTATCGGTATCTTGCGACAGAACTGCAATTTTACCCCCTTACTTACAAACGATGATTAACAGATGACTATGTTATGTAACGTTTTGTTTTGTCTGTCAACTTTGAAACTGCAAGTCACAATAAAAGACAAACGTTACATAACTTAGAGTTCTGTTTGAGACGCCTTGGAAACGCGAGGTACTGAATTTTATTTTCGTGAAACCTAGTTATTTGCGGGTAAATTGTGTAGTTTTTGTGGCAAAATAGTATGTTTAGTTTCATGAAAGATAACGAGTGTAGTGAAAGATGCATAATCATAAATTCACCGTGACACGTGGATTCCCGTGTCTGAATTGGTAGCCCAACTTGCCCTGTAGGATTTATGATGGTGCATTTCTCCTTTAAAATATTTATGTCTTAGTTATACTATTATAAACTGTTTTGTTAAACTTAAAACGGTATTTTTAAGCGAAAGATTGTTATCGCAAACGCGAATGGAATGTAAATTGGTCAGTAAAGGGTTTTTAAGAATGTTCGAGTATTTTCAATTGATATTACCTTTAACTTATTGTCCTTGGAAAATTGCTTGGAAGAAAACGCTTGAAGCGATTAGGCTGCCCTTCGTGCCAGCTAGATTTGAGATGTTTATATTTGTCTCGTCTACGAGCTATATTTTTATGGTTTGTTTTCGTATCATGTTAGCCAATGCGGCATGCACACGCAAGGTGTGATTTCTCCCAAGCACGCGGGGCACACAAATATTGTGATATTAGAGAAGTATCGGGTCGGGGTGTACCAATGAAAAACATTTTTTTTTTTTTTTTTTTTTTTTTTTTTTTTATGGAATGTGGTAGAAAAACATAGGAAACGTAAAGAACTTTAATTTTTTTTTGAATTTTCGAAAAAATTAATAGGAAAAATAACAGTTTTTTTTAATGGTAGTGGTATTCTATTAACCCCCACTTTTTATGATGCCAATCGATTGAGAAGAGCTCCAGGAACAATGTTTCCATAGACAGTTTTTTTGTCAAACCTCATCACGTGCGACTACAGGGGCTCTAAAGTACTGCTGACACATGGAAAAAAATCTAGTGGTAGTGGTATTCTATTGACACCCACTTTTTATGATGCCAATCGATTGAGAAGAGCTCCAGGAACAATGTTTTCATAGACAGTTTTTTTGTCAAACCTCATCACGTGCGACTACAGGAACTTTATAGATAGAATTAGGCGCTTTGGCGACCGCTGCCGCGGCACGCTCACTTCGCTCGCTCGCTAAAGCGCTGCGCGTAATCATGTTCTAACATTAACCTAACCTATCCAAGTCGGGGTGATCCGTATATTTTTTTCGAAGTTCAAGTAAAAAATTTTTCCAAGTGTCAGCAGTACTTTAAAGCCCCTGTAGTCGCACGTAATGATGTTTGACAAAAAAATTGTCTATGGAAACATTGTTCCTGGAGCTCTTCTCAATCGATTGGCATCATAAAAAGTGGGTGTCAATAGAATACCACTACCACCAGATTTTTTTCCAAGTGTCAGCAGTACTTTAGAGCCCCTGTAGTCGCACGTGATGAGGTTTGACAAAAAAATTGTCTATGGAAACATTGTTCCTGGAGCTCTTCTCAATCGATTGGCATCATAAAAAGTGGGTGTCAATAGAATACCACTACCACTCGATTCAAAAAACATTACAATTTTCAAAAAAAAATATATATCTTTGCGTTTCATGAATATTAATACCCATTTCCAATAAAAAAAATAAGGAAAAAAAAAAAGTTACTCTTTACTACACTACACCCTAACCGAAGTATCGTCTATGCGGTAAGACACGCGTATCGTGTTGAAATAATGTATGCAAACACGCTAGGCGTGTGCGTCAGCACTGACGTAGGCCACACTCCGCGCGTGTTGACGATGTAAGGGCCAGCACTATCTTTCCTATTTTTTTGTTGAATGTTACGACTGTGCGGAAGAAACACATACCCTGTGTTTTGCGCGATGCTTTTCGTTATTTCGGGTCTAACAGCTAGTGTTAAAACAACTAAATTATCAAAAATTAAACGTTGTATTTATTGCATAAAATAAAATACATAGGTACCACAAATTGTATTCTATATCTATTTAAATATTATATACAACAAATTCGTTTTAGTTGCACTAAATTACATGCACTCGAAACCGGCTTAATGGAGTTTTAAAATGTTTTGTTTGTATCTGTCTAAGATACTACAAGATCCATTGAAAGTCGGAAAAACGTAACAGAAAAATAAATACTAATTGGTAATTGATTTTCTCTTACATTTTGTATTAAAGAAACCGTACAATTGTTTTTTTTTTCGAGGGTCATTTTTTTATATGCCCAATGGCGATACGGAGTGCATCGGGTCAGTTAGAAATACCTTTATTATAAAAACGAATCACATACTAAGTTTTCGATGTTTGAGCTTCTCCGTTAGTTTCACTCTTCTCTTCACTCACTTCCATAGCTTCGCTCACTTCCGAAGCATCTACAACTTCGGACACTTCTGAAACTTCGGTCTCTGCATCCTGGACATCTTTCTTGAATTTATTCACGTCTAAAACAAAAATATTAATGATATTTAATCTCTTCTAGCTGCGTCCCACGGTTTCACCCGCGTAAGTCCCGATCCCGAGGGAATTTCGGGATAAAATGTAACCAATTAACTTTAAATGTTTTCCCCTTTTTGAAAATACCATATTCGTCAAATATCTTACATATCTCCTGTTCGGAAAGTTTAATTTTCGTAGGTAAAAAGTCGGGTAGAAATATTGCTTTTCCATCCCTAGGGTGGAAAGAAATTTTTTTCGTGTTAAATATTACGTTTGGCCATGGAGTCGATGATAATTGGAGTTTTAAAAAATATAAGATTTTCACTCAACTCAGCTTTCAGGATACATTATCAGTCGACTACGTTTGTAAAGTTTGTATGGAGAAAGAGTAGGTAGATGTCCTCTTAAACGACGTATTTATTTATTAGGTGGATTTAGAAATATTTGTTATTGTTGGTGTTTTTCTCAATTACAGAAGATCAACATTTAAAGTTATGCATATTCTATTCTGCTGCCGGCCATAATGCCACGATAGCACTTTTTCTTACGTTTCGTCATGGCCATGGTGTAAAAATAGGAAAGCGGACCCCGGGCTCTCGAAAGTGATGCAACCGGGAACATCGTTCGGATGATGATGATGGCCATGGAGTAGTATTTTAATTTCCTCACAGTCAAAAACAAACAATACAGTGAAGATTAGAGTGTTAGCTCGGGGGAATGTGACCTATTTCCCTTCGAACTATAGAAATATCTCGGGTAAAATGGGTCACAGTCAACCCTTGGAAGTAGATTCTTTATTTCATCGAATTCAAAATTACATTAAAAGAAATACATTAAGACCACCCTGTATTTAAGGACCTCCAATGTACACAGTTATAGCAATAAAAATATTCTTATTCTTATAAGAACGTGGCGACTGTTACCATTTCCATACAAACTTAATAACAAAATAAATTATGAAAAATTTAGTTTTCTACCTTAATATCGATATTATTTGGATTAAGAATTTACTTTTAAAGGGTCCCCTCACCGCAAGGTTTTCCAAAATATTCATTCGAAATGAAATAAAACGGAGAAACATTTTTTTCATTGAAAAATGTTTCTTCGTTTTATTGAATGTGAATCTTAATTCACTAAATCTGAACTTATAAATATAAATACCCTTAGTTAACAATGTACTTTTGCCTAGAGATTGAAAAATAATCCGTAAGAAGTTATTAACACATACATACCATATTTACTGTAGTCAGCGTCCAAGAGTCTCAAGTAATGCACCTTCTCAGGCGCGGCGGTGTAGGCGCGCAGGGATAGAACACCACGCCACCCCACTAGCGTCAGTTCGAGCCCCGCCGCGGAGTCTTTGTACTCCAACACGCAACTACCACTCGCTGTAATAATAATATATTTATAGTTCTTAAACTACCATTACATGACAAAATCAAAGTGATAGATAAAATTAAATTAAAATAATATAAAAATGTAAATGATATAAAATTAAATTAAAATGAGGTCTTGACTACCGCTCGGGGTCGTACTTGGTGCAAAGGTTGGCTATTGCCATACAGAGAGGTAATGCTGCGGCTCGGCTCGGCTCGTTTGCGCCGGGTACGACCAAGGGCGGCTTAATTAATCGACTTTTTTTTATTATTTGACATTTGTTTGTTTTTTTTTTAATTATAAAGAAAAGTGTTAGGCATATTATAAAATTAATAAATAACCCCATACCCATATAAAATAAATAAAATAAGGTAAGTATTAAAATTATATAAAATCAAATTGAAATTATATAAAATGGGGTGCCACACGCAAAGCTGTGAGCAGATGGCGCTGGGGTCGGATGATCTTTTTTTTTTGATGATGGTCCCCCACCAATGAAAACGCCGAGTTTTTTTTTTCGTTCGGTCTGAGACCGATATGGCCAATTTGGCGCCGAGAGTTGTAAAAATCACCTGTTTGACAGTTCTTAATTCAAACCTAAGATTAGTCGACAAACGCCCTCTGCCGGGATAAAAAGTTAGTGCTCCTCCTCATTAAATCGAAATTACGAGATCTGGTTTAAAATTATCAATTTGCCGTAACAGATAACATAATGAGTTACCCTAGTGAATTAACTCAAAGAGCAGGAGTCAAAACTTACGAAAGTCCTTGGCCAACGCCTGAGTCTGTTCGCTGAACTTGGGCAGCTCCGGGGCCTTCGTGGGGTCCTCGTTCTGCAGAGCCAGGACCAGGTCCTCCTTGAGGATCCGCAGACGACGCCGCGAGCCTATGAACTGTGTTACACTGGGCAGCCCTTCTTGCGATAACCTGGCGTTAGTGACAAATATAAATGAAAACATGCTTATGAACGTAGGTACTAGGTACATGTTTTATAGTCAAAATATATATTATAACTTGAACGCAAAAGTTGTTTTCATCTCTTCAGTTCGGAAAGTTTAATTTTTATGGTAGCCAGGTGGAAAAATGCTTTTTCATCCCTAGGGCAGAAAGTTTCTTTTTACGTTTAGCCACGGAGTCGATGATTTGACGACGAATTGAGTTACGTCATTCAGATATAAATTACAGGCAAGCTTTATTACGATGAAATGCATGTCTCGTGACCATTCAAGTTGGTCACTGCATTGCAGCCAATGGGGTGCCACGCGCAAAGCTGTTTGCAGAGGCGCTGGCATCGGATGATCTTTTTTTTTTCGATGATGGTCCTCCACCAATGGAAACGCCGAGTTTTTTTTTAATTCTTTCGGTCTCAGACCGATATGGCCAATTTGGCGCCGAGAGTTGTAAAAAACACATGTTTGACAGTTCTTAATTCAAACCTAAGATTAATCGACTCGCGCCCTCTGCCGGGATAAAAAGTTAGTGTTCCTCCTAATTGATACGTACATTTTTCGAAACTTTTTTAATGTAGGCAGTATGTGTATTAAAACTTTTTTCTGGAATTTTAAATAAATAAAATAAAATAAAATATTGTTTATTGCCATGCTTCATACATATAGTTTTATATAAAAACAGAGAAAAAAAATAGGACAGAAAATATAAATAAATGTGGCAATAGGAACATGCTCAGCATAAAAGCTGTGTTGGCGCGCACGCAGTACCTACGCACCAACACAGCGCTGATTTTCAGCATGTCCCTTTCTCACGTCACAAAAATTATGCATAAAATTAGGTTTGAGGTAATGCTCATTTACAGTTTTTTAAGGTAACAACAAACTCAACAAATAAAATTAAAAAGAAAAAAAAATACAGTATTTTCAAGTTAGTTCCACAGTAAATAAAGAGAAGTAGTATTTACTTAAGTAGGTACATAAAAAAAAAATTCTTTATTACAATCTACATATTTTGCTGGGTATTATAAAAGAATATATATAAATTATTATTAAAAATTTACTAAAAGTCTACGCCTGCTGCTGCAGGCTGATTTTAACTGATTCATTTTACATGATTTTCATTTTAACTGATTCTCAATATACGTAATATATAATTTCCTCACAGTCGAAATGAAAAGTAGTGTTTGGGTCGGGCGAAATGACCTATTTCACCTTCGAACTATTGACGCTCCCACATCTCAGGTGAAATTTAACACTTCCAACCCTTGGCTAACAATCTGGACTTAAACATTATTTCTTAGTGTTAATCCACACTTAGGAAACACTGCTTTTTTGAAAAATATGTTTTCATAAACTTTAGTACCCGGCGGGATTCGAACCCGCGACTACTGGTAATCCGAACCAACGCGTTTGACCGCTTCGCCACGTGTAGCCCCGGGTGGAAAGTTTTTGAAAGCATTTTTTCAAAAAAGCAATCTGCACTTACCTAAAAGCACAGGACATATTCTTATTGTCACACCGTACAAATGTTTTGACGCCAGTGTTGATAATTTTGATTTTATTTTCGTTATTAATCACAACGTTTCTGACTGCCGGCGATACGAGGTATATGTTCTTCTTCTTGCCAATATGGCAGCGGGTTAGGAGGCATTTTGAGTCGAAGTTCTGCAGGTCGTAGAATTCTTTTATTGATGGGTAAACGTCTTCTTCATCACCTAATGAAATGAAAAGACATGTATTTTTAATATTTAATACTAGCAGATTCCCGCGGTTTCACCCGCGTAAATCCCGATCCCGTGGGAATATCGGGATCAAAAGTAGCCTATGTTACTCAGGGTGAATGTAGCTTTCTAATGGTGAAAGAATTTTTGAAATCGGCCCAGTAGTTTCGGAGATTACCCCCAATATACATACATGTTACCAACGTTACCTCTTTATAATATTAGTTTAGATTTACCACATCTATAAAGTTACCTTACATGTCCGAAGTCAATTTAAAGCAAGTGACGACCTCTATGGCGCGTCGTGCGAAAGCTCGACTGCAATGCAGAAGGTTGCGGGTTCTATTCCCACCGGGTGCAAGTATTTATGCTTAAAAAATAAATATTTGTGTCCGGTCTGGGTGTTCCTCTATGTATAATATGTATGTATTTACAAAAGAAAAATAAATATAAGTATTATAGTTGTCTAGTCGCCGTAACACAAGCTTAGTCGCTTACCATGAGGCTAGATGGCGCTGTGTGTTGTTGACACAATTGATTATTTAGTTATTAGTCCTTAGGGCTTAAATTGCGCGTTTAAAGACTTAATAGTAGTTTATGCTCCGAAGTACTAAAGTCATGTCTTATGCAGAGGGCGTCAAATTGAATCCAGAGCGTAACGAAGGACTCTAGAGTAAAATTCTGAGCGTAGCGAGGGTGTTAAAAGTTTAACTTCTGAGCGAAACGAGGGAGTTTTGTACTTAAGAGTCCTGAGTGAACCGTGGGATTCAAGACAGGATTTAGTACCAAGGTAATACTCTACTTTACACATCTACTGCGAGAGAATAAAAAAGGCTACAAACAAAAGCATTTATTTAACAATAAAACAACAAATCTACTGTTATGGTTGAGATCAATGTTGTATGTGCGATTCAGAAGTTCATACCAGTAACGCCATCTAGTAGCAGCTATCGGCGTCCGCCACAAGACCTACCTTTAAAGAAAACAAAAGGATCTTCTTTATAGCCTCCCATACGTCGTTTCTTCCGGGGCGGTTCCGGTTTGTTCTCGGATTTGTCCGCCGTTGTATCGGGTTGTTCCGGTTGGTCCTTCTCCCACGGGAGGGGAGAGGTTTTCTCAAGAACGGCCACGAAGAATCCGCCCGTATCTTGATGGTGAGGCAGGATACGGATACTGAACAATATAACGTTTTTAAAACGTGAAAATTGTTATAAAGAATACAATAGAAAAAAATGAATAACTTATGTTTTTAGATGTTTTAGCGGATATCTTTAGAGCCCTCTGGTATTTTATTATTAAACTAGCTGCGCCCCGCGGTTTCACCCGCGTAAGTTACGTGGGAATATCGGGATTAAAAGCCAATGTTACTCAGGGTGAATGTAGCTTTCTAATGGTGAAAGAATTTTTGAAATCGGTCCAGTAGTTTTTGTGTTTATTTATAACAAACATACAGACGCGCACACACACACACACAACATACAAATCTTTTATCTTTATAATATTAGTATAGATAAATTGTTTTTCCATCCCTAGAGTAAAATATAATATATGTATAGGTTATATATAAAATGGGTACGTATTCGATTATCGAAAATTAAAATATCAACAGTAAAAATCCCGACGGTCAAAACCCCTAAAATCACAATATCAAATGTTTTAAATACACTAATGACGTAACATTGAAGTATAGACCCCCTAAGTTTGCAATTTCTAACATTCAGATTCCCTAATGGTTCAAAATATCAACAATCATAATCTATAAGTATATAATATCGATGTTTACAACTTTGAAAGTCAAAATACCAACATAAAACACTAAAAACAACATAGACAGGAGAGATGTGGGTAGATAGAATTATGATGTTGCGGTTTTGTGTATTTGTTGTGTGTCAATGTTAAGTATTAGTTAGTTTCTGATATTGCAACTAATAGATGCTGTTAAAAATGACAGAATATAGTATATCCATATTGTTATGTGATAAAATTGTTTTGTTGTATTAATTAGTTTTCAAGAAATAAAAGATCAGATTACTAGAAAAAGTGTTTTCTTATTTAAGTAACTTAGGTATTTAGTCACTTATTTGACAAAGTAATAAATAAAATACACATTTTATTACTATTATACCCTTTTTTTAAGGCATTATAAAAACTCAAATACGGAGCACCCCGACTAGGATAGGTTAGGTTAATGTTAGAACATGATTACACGCAGCGCTTTGGCGAGCGAGCGCAGCGAGCGTGCCGCGGCAGCGGTCGCCGAAGCGCCTAATACTATAAATAAAAACATTATTTAGCATAATGTTTATTTCATTTTATACAGTGTGATTTTTATACATCACGCCTTTTTTATTTACAGAATAAGGCGCTTTGGCGACCGCTGCCGCGGCACGCTCGCCAAAGCGCTGCGTGTAATCATGTTCTAACATTAACCTAACCTAACCAAGTCGGGGTGCTCCGTATAGTTTTTTTCGTGGTTTAGACAGTTAGGTATTTAGACAGTTAGGTATTTAGATTTTCGATAAAACATGTGTTGGTATTGTAAATTTAATCTAAATGTACTTCGATAAAATGGCCATTCGATATTTTAAAACTTTCATTGTTTTGAAATTAGGGCGACCAACCGTTCGATATTGTGATTTTAGGGGTTATGAGTTATGACCGTCGGGATTTTAACTGTTGATATTTTATTTTGATACGTTCCGAAACCTCGGTAAATTAAAATCTCGACGTTTCAAAACGTACGTATGTGTGTATAATATACGTTCTAAATGAATAAAAAATTTCGAGTTTTGAGTTTTGAGTTTTAATTTTCGATATTCGAATACGTACCCATATAAAATATATATTTAGGTTATAACGCTATTGCTAAAGTTTTTGAAAGCATTTTTTCAAAAGCAGTATTCCTAAGTGTGGATTAACACTAAGAAATAATGTTTACATGTTTGGAATGTGTCATCTTATATTGTAATCATTTCCATGTAATATGGGAAGTTACAAGCCGAGTCGATCTGCAAAGTTCGCCGGTAGATGTCACTACGAGGCCTTACTCGCAAGAACACACGAAGAGGTGCTTTCTTAAATTCGACCCGGCTAGAGGGCTACCCGTGGCGAAGCGGTTTAACGCGTTGGTTCGGATTACCAATAGTCGCGGGTTCGAATCCCGCCGGGTACTAAAGTTTTTGAAAGCATTTTTTCAAAAGCAGTATTCCTAAGTGTGGATTAACACTAAGAAATAATGTTTACACGCTATTGTGTTTTAATACAACCTTAAGTAAGGGTCACTTTTTGAGATTCTACTCACCATCTGTCCAAGTGATATTTATCTTTATCCTCTGGTTTGGGCGGAAACATCTGCGGTCTGACAACAGTCTGCCATTTCTCAGGAACATCCTCGTATTTCTCATAGAACACCATGTCTTTCGAGGCTGGTCGCCAGTAGCTCATACCTGAGGGAAATATATACTTACTAGTTAGTAATGAATCAAACAAAATTTTAGAGTCCTAGTTTGTCTCCACTTGTGTCCAAGATGAATGAGAAATAATTCAGTTGGCGAGTGAGAGAAGAAGTGAGTGGGGAAATCAGTCAGTCAGTGATGAGGGAGTCAGAAAGTGATGATTCAGTGATGAGGATCAGTGAGAACTCATCCTCATCACTGACTCATCACTTTCTCACTCACTTTGGGTTAGGTTAGGAACGATAAATCGGGTTAAGTTTAAAACAGGGTAAGGTTAGGAATGATTTTTTTTTTTTACGTGGAGAAATGCGCGCGCATACTGCACTACCACGGGGAGGTAGTGCAGTTATGTGGGACTCCAACCCACTAAAACTCCACGGTCCACCTCCTCTACCGCTAATGGCGGGAAACACGGGCACGCTCTCGCATTCATCTGTGTAACTCGCCACGGCCGTCCGTCGCCGGACCCTCCTCTGGGGGAACGCCCCCATCACCGGCGCACCAGGGGACGTGGCACGCCGTGACCACCTCGTGGGTGCCAGACGACCCCGTGTCTGGACACCCCTGGTACCCCAGCGACGGGTCAGGTCTGTGGTCCCGTCGCCAACCACTTTTCGGCTGCAGAGGATAGGGAGAGCGGCAACGACACACCGTCACTCCTCTTCCCCTGCAGCCCCACCGCGTCCGCCATCAAAACGGTGGCGACCCCGCCAAGGCCGCGGAAGGTAGGGAGAGCGGCAACAGCACACCGACACTCCTCTCCCGCCGCGGCCTCCCAACTCTCAGCTGCAATGGCTCCCATACGGCATTGCAGCCCGCCTCAGTTGCGTGGCGCCCATACACCACGCAGCCTACTGGCCGCTTCATCGTTGGCTTTGCCCTAAAGCCCTGATGAGCGGCCCCTCCTCAGGTTCCTCTTCGCTTCACCGTGGGTGACCAAGCCACGGTTACTAAGCCCCCCCGCCACGACAAGGCGGGAACCCTTCGGGGGGGTTTTTTCAAGTTCCTAACCCAACCCACAACCGGGTTAGGATTTCGGGTTAGGTTAGGAATATACCTGCATGAAAGAGCGGTGTTAGGTCTAGTGGTAGATACCGCGACTTTCATTCCGAAGGTCGAGTTTCTCTTTAAGAAAAATTTAAGTGCGCTATTAACATCGCTCTTACGGTGAAGGATAACATCGTGAGGAAACCGACATGTCCTAGGATAAACCACGGTCCGAAGGCATGGGATATTCGCCAATGCGGGGTAGGCTCCCGTTGCGTCTTAAGCCTTCTAAGAAATCACGTACAATGGCCCAATTGTGAGGCTAAGTGCGGAAAAGGCTAAGTGCGGAAAAGGCTCAGCGAAACTAACTAACTACCTGCATGAAGGCACATCAGTAATAGATGAGTGAGCTAGTTACCTACACTAACCTTCAAAAAGCATTATTACCTAGTGTGGTAAACACTAAGAAACAACGTTTATACACTAACCTTTGTTATACTTCAAGTCCGGCAAGGCTGCCCTCACATCCACCAGCGCCAAGCTGCCCCCCGCCTCGGCCAGCAGACGATGCAACACGGCCTCGTTCTCCACCGGGTTGAAGGAGCAAGTCGAGTACACCACTCTCCCGCCCACCGCGAGCAGCTCACAGCCGCGCCTTAGAACCCTGTATTGGATGCTGTTGACAATTGGTACTTTGTTAGCTTAGGGCTACAAAACAACTATTTCACCTCACTCTATTTTTAGAAAAATAAACTAGGGATGTATATTATACTTATGTCATTTATTGTAGTAGATAGTTAGTGGGTAAGTGCATGCATTGGTGCACGTAAATATAATGAGCACGCACTCGCCAACAAACTGCACGTCAGTTTGGCGGGATTTTAGTTTTAAGAAAACGTGTACTTTTATAATTAAAATAAATAAAAAAAAAAAATTGGGACTGTGAGGAAATAAAAGCCTAATAGTCCAGGATCCCTGGTACATTTTTGCAAATTGATTGTTTGTTTGAACGCGCTAATTTTGGGAACCACTGGTGCGATTTGAAAAATTCTTTCAGTGTTAGATAGTCCATTTATTGAGGAAGGCTATAGGCTATATTATGTTCTCAAAAATTAGGCGGACGAAGTCACGGGTACTGCTAGTAAATACTAAGTTAAAATTAAAAAAAACAGCTGGTTAGTAATTATTTATGAATAGCTGCGTCCTGCGGTTTCACCCGCGTAAGTCCCAATCCCGTGGGAATATCGGGATCAAAAGTAGCCTATAGCCTTTGTCAATAAATGGACTATCCAACACTGAAAGAATTTTTTTAAATCGGACCAGCGGTTCCTGAGATTAGCGCGTTCAAACAAACAAACAAAAAAACAAACTCTTCCGCTTTATAATAGTAATAGATATAGTAATATAGTATAGATGACCTCGTTATCGATATACATATGTTAGAAGGGGGGTCAAGCCATAGATTTTGTAGGACAAATATTTTATCATAGTTAGTATTTATATTTACTTATATAATTTAACAGTCATATTGTCCTACAAATTGCGTGGTACGTTATCCCGGTCCTACGCTCAAAAGTAGTAGTACAGATCCTACCTCTGTTATCTACCACAATCGAGAGTTTCGTATAGGAAATTGTTGGGCGTCTCATCAATTAGCTTGATAGAAATCAATTGCAAAAATGTACCAGGGATCCTGGACTATAAGGTGTAATAAAAACTGCGTATTACCCGTGTAAATTATTTCCGTTTCCTGGCGACCATTTGAGCCAAATATCCGGGTTCTTGCGTAAAGTGGCGTCCCCGGAACACGGCACGTCGCAGAGAATACGATCGAATTTCAACGGAGTTGTCTTTGTAGGGTCCTAGAAATGAAACAAGTAGCTGATTTTGAAACTAGCTCGGAGCACTTAATATCGCTTAGATCCCACAGAAAAAAAAATAAAGACTTGACTTTGGCACGGCAATGTGTGAAATTTAGGAATTAACAAGGTTTCAATTTTAATAAACCCACGTGACACGGTGAATTAATAATTATGATTTCTTCCTGTTTTGAGCAATAGAGCGATAATAGTTGATTGTATACCAAGTGGACAAAATATAATTTTTCGCTCTAGTGTGGTACTTTGAATCTCTCGATTCGCTCAGGATTAGATGGATAAATTCAACAACTAAATCAATAAAAAGAAAAACAAACAACTCAACAGGATTCTGATTAAAATTCCCTCGCTACGTTCGGGTTTTTACTCTATAATCCTTCACCTCTCTGGATTCAAAAAACACTGTCGCCGAAAAAATAGTCTTCTCTCCGCTAGGTATACAATCTATTATTATTCCTCTATTGCTCTTCTCTTCTCATCCGAGCGATGTTCCCGGTTGCATCCCTCTCGGGAGCCCGGGGTCCGCTAAACTCCAAATTAATTTGGGGTTGGCGCAGTAGTTAAGTCATAATTGACCAAACCAAATAGATTTGGCAATATTTTTACGGCCGGCCGCCTGCCTGACACCAACCCTCCTAGGGACCAAGCAGTTTATCCGCCACCGCGCGGAGCGAACTTAAGGTTTGCTAGTCTCCCTCAGATCCCTTAGTCGCCTTTTACGACACCCACGGGAAGAGATGAGGTAGCCATTCTACTAGGCATGCCTTTTAAGTTCTGTCGTTTGTATATTTGCCGCCAATTTTAAAATTAGAACTTTTTAAAATTCAAATTTGTTAGAATTTCGAATATCAAAACAATTGAAAGCATTAGGATTAATGCAATTGTTTAGTCACAGCGTTGGTTTGAATCTGTCAGGTACGTACGAAAATGAATCTTACTAAGGAAAATGTTCGTGCAATAATTTTCTATAACTTTCGAAGAGGCCTCACGCGACTTCAGTGTTTCGAAGAGTTAACATCTGTATTCCATGATGAAGTCCCATGTCTGCGGACCATCGAACGCTGGTATTTGGAATTTGAGCGTGGACATACCACACTTAGTGACAAATCTCGTGAAGGACGTCCAAAATCCGCCTTCACTGAAGATAACATCGTTGCTGTGAGACAACTAATCGTCGAAGATCGTCATGTGACATATCGAGAGATAGAGGCGTTATTAGGCATCTCAGGGACAACCATTCAAAAGATATTGCATGAGGCGCTTGGTGTGAGAAAACTAGTTTGTCGTTGGATCCCGCATTTGCTTTCCGACGATCATAAGGCGGCCCGCGTCAGATGGTGTAAGAAAACTCTTCAGAGGTTCAACCGAGGAGAGTCAAATCACGTCTACGACATCATCAGTGGTGACGAATCTTGGATCTATGCCTACGATCCTGATTCCAAACAACAATCTACAGTCTGGGTTTTCCAAAACGAGCCAAAGCCGACTAAAGTTGTTCGCTCTCGAAGCACTTCAAAGAAGATGGTGGCTACGTTCGTGGCGAAAACCGGTCATGTTGCGACGATTGCACTTGAAGATCGTAGAACGGTTAATGCGGAGTGGTATACCACAGTTTGTTTACCACAAGTCATCGCCGAACTTCGGACATCTAGCCCAAAGCGACGCATCATCCTGCACCATGACAACGCAAGCTCACACACCGCTCGTCAAACGATTGAGTATTTGAAGCAGGAAAACGTAGAAATTCTTGACCATCCTCCATACAGTCCTGACCTAAGCCCTAACGATTTCTTTACATTTCCTAAAATTAAGAAAACTCTTCGTGGTCAAAGGTTCCAGTGCAGTGAAGAAGCGGTCGACGCTTTCAAGTCAGCCATTTTGAACACCCCCACTTTGGAGTGGAATAAATGTTATAATAACTGGTTCGAGCGAATGGAAAAGTGTATTAAACTTCGTGGTGAATACTTTGAAAAACAATAAAAGGTACTATAAGGTTATATAGTTTTTTTTTTCTTCAAACGACAGAACTTAAAAGGCATGCCTCGTATGCCGGGGCTACACGGCTATTCCTCTATTGCTCTAAACAGGGAAAAACCAAAAATATTAATTCACCGTGACACGTGGGTTCCCGTATAGCGCAGTGGTTAGCGCACTGTACCCACAGGTTCGAATCCTGTCACGGGGAATTTTTGATGATGTAAAATCGGTACCTGCTCATCATTGATTATCAGAGAGGGCATGCAGGCGGAGTCGTGGTTGGTGATTAGTATACACGGAGAGTTGAGACGCTTAGCCTGGTGTACCAGCATGTAGCAACGGCTGTTGTCTACGTCGTTCGCCATCACGAAACCTACAGGAATATAGTAAATTCTAGAATTTTTGTGAAGGAAATATACGCATTCAAAATTTTCACTTGCGGCGAGGCTTGAATTCGCGTCTTTGGGCCGGTACCCCAACGTCTATTCCAACTAGACCACGCAAGTCCCTGCTCCGTGCTGTGAATATCTCGAATGCTATTCGTCCCTAGTTGTTTACGATTAAGGCACGTTAACGTTTCTAGATAACATAGCCTTGAGCTACATACAAAAATATATAGTAGATTGTTAGCCAAGGGTGACACATTAAACCTGAGATAACGTACGAACGAACGAACCGAACGTAGTGAGAGTCAATAGTTTGGAGGTAGAATGGGTCACTTCAAAAGCGCTAAACACACTCTGTTTTTCATTTCGACTGTGGGGAAGTTACAATAGCGCTAAACACACTCTGTTTTTCATTTCGACTGTGGGGAAGTTACAATACTACACGCACATTTAATTAGGTATAATAAGAATCAGTTATAAATTCCAGAAAAAACAGTTAAAATACACATACTGCCAACACTAGCAAAGATTGGGACAAATCTATTGGTTATCAAGTCTAATGGAGTGGGTCACGAGGCGGCCATGCCGAAACATGAAAAAATAACAGTAGCATTTATAGCGGGAGGCAGAATAAATTTTACATGACTAACTTAATAATCATCGACTCCATCTCCAAGTGCAACTTAAAAAAAAACACTCCACCCTAGGGATGGAAAAGTAATTTTCCACACTGAAAAAATATTTTATATAAAGTTTTTTTATTTCATAGGTCTTTTTTGGGTCTTTAAGAATTGCGCGCAATTAAAATCGCTCTTAATAAAAAGGAAAACATTGCGAGAAAACCCGCGTCCTAAAATCACGTGCAACGACCCAATCAGAGTCTATCTATTATATACGAAAATGCCCAGCGTGACCCTTGACCTAACTGTTAACTGACCTGTTGGCATTTTGGTTTCATCAGCATGTAAGAATTCTATAAGCTGAGCTGTCTTCGAACCAGGAGCCGCACACATATCTAAAACCTGAGACAAAAAAGAATTGTTAGGAAAAGAAGCATAAAGTTCCTTAAACAGAGTTAATCAAAAAGCTGCGTCCAGCGATTTCACCCCCGTAAGTATCGGGATCAAAAGTAGGCTATGTTACTCCTCGATAGTTACATTCTTTGGTAAAAGATTTTTTGAATTTGGTTCAGTAGTTTCGGAGCCTATTCGTTTCAAACAAACAAATAAATCTTTCCTCTTTATAATAGACTAGCTGCTCGCTAATAGACACGTCTCTCGGAATGAAAGTCGGAGTATCTACCACTAGACCAACACGGCTCTCTGGTTAAATGGTTGTTAGGTAAATGTATGCTCACCTTATGATGTGGCTGTACATCCAACACGACAGGAGGTATCATAGACACAGTCTCCTGCCGCGACACGCCTCCCGCTGCAGTCTCCGTCACCAAGAAGTTATGCAGGCGGTAGAGAGGCTCGCTGCGGCGGATGTCTGTACGGGATAGACGGAGTTGCCATGCCAGACCTGTTGGGTACCTGCAACAAATGGGAATGGTGGTTCGTTTAAGACTTCAATAAATTAACTTTCTAAATTCACACGATTTATTAACATAGTTACATATTCCTGGGTGTTACGGGACGCACTCTTTATAATAATACGCGATAAAGACCCGGGAAAATGTTCAATAAATTAGATTGGTCTTTCTTGATGTAGGTTTGGCTGACTTTTCCTAAAGAGTACCATGGTGTCCCAAATTGCTTATCTTTGGATTAATTTGTATAGGCGCAGCGCACAGTCAAAGCATTAAACTTCACGCCCCTCGCTCACAATTTTTTTTTCTGAGAATTTATAATTATAAATATTGCATGATTTTACAATCAATCACATCATAGAATTAGATGTTTGAGATATTAAGATGTGTTACTTTTTGCATTGTTTCAATGCTCAATGTTTCGAAACCTGTAGAGGTCTTTAAAGGACCTTTACTGCCGTGCTAACTAAAAGGACCGTAACTGCTTGGCGCGTAAAGCTGAGAAAAACGCGCCTAAAGTTTATCTTCGTTTTTTTCGTGTTACTCAAAAACTATTTAAAATTGTGGGTATGTAAGTATGCAACTTGGTAGGCATAGTGATGATCTATGTATCTCTGTACTTGTTTAGCAAATATCATAATGTTTTCTATTCAATTATATTAAAAAACTGTTTGTCTTTAGTAACTATTATCAAATTCAAACTAATAGTCTAAGCATTACAACCGTATGTGCGGTAGTTACGGTAATTATGCTTAGTGATCCTAAATAATGTATTTATCTTTAGTAACGAGTACTAAATGACTGAAATGAATTACTAAGCATAAGTACAGTAACAACAACACATACTGTCTTTATGGCTTGTAGTGACCTGTTAACATATTGTGCAGTTACTGTTAACTAAGCAGATGTGATCGTCAGTTAACAAAAAACTTTAAACAAATATACATTTGTTTATTCAATCAATTTATCTGCTATGTCTCGGACATGAAGGCTGCCCTTGATACGAGAGTTTCTGACGCGGTCTTTTCGCGTCACTCCACACATCCAGTGCAGCACCTTCATCTCAATGACACGCAGCTCCTGCTTAAGTCGCTCAAGCGACAATGGTCTAATGATCGTTTTATAGACGAAAACAAGGTATGTTATCATGACCGGGGCGGAAACCATACTGGCCCTCCAAGACCGTGCACTCATGCCGGATCCGAGAGTCATCTATACGCTCGTAGAGCTTCATGGTGTGGGACATGACCTTTATACCACGATAACTGCTACACTCCTGCACAGATCCGCTGCCTTTGAACACTCAGTTTCCATTGGGCATGGATCCTGCCAGTCTCGAGTATGCGGTTAAAAAGGTTAATTAAGATACCCACACCACACTACGAGAACCCATTCCAAACTTCGACGGGGACTCCATCGGCGCCGACAGCTTTCCGATTCTTCATGCAGCGAAGAGCCTTGCGGACCTCCTCATCAGTTTCACAAGTCCCTCCGAATCAAGCAGCTCGTGAAAATAAAAGCGCCATCTCTCTTTCACTGGGAGGTCCTCGCAGACCAGAACCGTCAGGATCTTGGGATATAACCTTGGTTACTTGGTTGGCACTTGGTTATATCCTGCGCCGCTTTTATCCTAAAACGAAGCTTCTGTGCGCTGTTATGGGGCAAACTTCTTTTAAACTTCCATTTTTCTCTCTCATCCGAGCGATGTTCCCGGTTGTATCCCTCTTAGGAGCCCGGGGTCCGCTAAACCCCGAATATTTGGGGTTGGCGCAGTAGGTAAGTCATCACTGACCATACCTTCTGCTAATAGATTTGGCAATATTTTTACGGCCGGCCGCCTGCCTGACACTAACCCTTCTAGGAACCAAGCAGTTTATCCGCCACCACGCGGGTAGAACTTAAGTTTTGCTAGTCCCCCTTAAATTCCTTATTCGCCTTTTACGACACCCACGGAAAGAGATGGGTAACCCTATTCTATGAGTTTGAGTGACCCAACGATCTTAGTGGGCCCCATACACACCAAGCGGTAGTTATAGTACTAATGTGTAATTTCCCAAAATAAATATACGTATGAGATCCTAAACATAAATACGGTATGAGCTCTTATTATTACTTTTCTAAACACCGTCATTGGTAGATACGGCGAATATGATTAGTGCTGGTATATTTTTCTGAGAAGGGGAATCAACTGATTACTACGGTATTGGCCTTTACGGTGTTTATGTCCTTATTTGAATGACGTAACTCTGTGTAGATACACCTCATAAGGACAGTAATGGCTCATAGACTGTTATTGACTAGGAAGAAAACTAGTTAGGTATCACATACGGTGGTTATGGTTATCGTATCTTAAAAACTACGATACATACAGAAATTCTGACAAGTTCAGCATAATCCTCTGGTTTTCCTTATTCCGAATACGTCAAAAAGTCATTTTTGCAAAAATTGTTAGTTACGGTCCTCTTAGTTAGCACGGCAGTTTAGATCACACAATTAAAACTGAACAATGAGTTTAATTTCTTTTTTTTTTTTTTTTACTATAATTTACAATGGGTTGACAATAATTACCATGGCAAGTTGAAAGGTTTAATCTCCTCTTCACTCTCACTATCTTTAATCTTCATATTCAGTAGTTCAGAGAAATACTGGCTCTTGACGATATCCATCAACTTGTTAGCCTCGCACTTTGAGCCAGTGATCCGGAAAGCTGTTGGAAGGTTCTGCTTGAGAGTCGCCATAAAGGTCGACCATTCTTCTTCCGGACAGACCTTTTGGATCTGTAAAAATAGAGCGGTGTTGGTCTAGTGGTAGATACCCCGGCTTTCATTCTGAGAGTCGTGGGTTCGAATCCAGACCGACCGCGCACCAATGTCTTTTTCTTTAAGAAAAAGGTATGTGCGCTAATAACATCGCTCTTACGGTGAAGGAAAAACATCGTGAGGAAACCAACATGTCCTAGGACCACGAAGACATGGGATATTCAGTGTTTTCTATGTATCATATGTATGTATGTATGTACAAAAAAAAAGTATAACATGTAGTATATCCGTTGTCTAGTACCCATAGTACAAGCCTAGTGCTTAGTTTGGGGCTAGATTGCGCTGTGTGTAACGTCGTGCAATATTTATTTATTTATTTATTATTTAGTGTTACCAATATTATACAGGTAAAAATTTGTATGTGTTTGTTGCTGTTTCATACAAAACTGCTGAACTGATGCGATGTAACTTGGTAAGAAGATAGATGGAGACCTGGAATAACACATAGGGTAGTTTTTATTATGATATTCTCACGGAATCTGGACTTACGCGGTGCTCTTCTAGGTAGAAATAAACATTACTTACCTATTATTTTTGTATTTACTACGATTGAGTGAATCGGGGATCTTTGGGGCAACGATAGCTGATTCCTCAGATAATATAATAAGACAAATACACTGGTTTTATTACGGGTTTGTGAAGCGGTATGTGGCCTATAGGTTATATGAGTATTTTACCTTATAATACTCCTCAAATGTAGCATTTTCTCTAACAATGTCTTCGTAATGCTTCCTTTGGTCTCCCTCTGGCTTTGGCTGAGGGTTTTTCTCCTAAAATCATCACATAAATATAGTAAACACGTTTCGGACATGTAAATAAACATTGGAAAATCTCGTCGTATTACTTGTTCCTTTCGATCTCTTTTTCTCTGAGCGAATTTATTAACATTGCGGTTTCTTCGCCCCATTCTTTTCAAGTAAGCACCGAGGGTAACTGTTCTGATTTGTGTGAAAATAATCGTGAAAATGTTTTCTCACGTGTATTGACGGATTTTTGGATTTTTGACGAATACAAAAAAAATGACAATGACGTTTAGTTAGTATCTCTCCTCGATCTTCAACGTGTTTGGCTATTTAAAATAAACCAGAGTCAAGATTTTTTAAATATTTGCAAGTTTTTGCAGTAGGTAGGTACACAAAACAGTCATTAACTTAACAGTCAATGAACTCGAGTCGTCGTACGTAAATGAAGGAGTCATTGTTAAACGGCACCTATTTTACAACAACTATTTACGATAATAAGAAGCTACAGAAAAGTTCCTTTTTCGTCGAATTCAGCAAATATTTCCTCAACGCGTTTCCGCCAAAACTCCTTTCCCCTTCTCCCGGCAGGCAGTGTTCCTTTGTAGTGTTGCCAACTTATCACATTTCCGGATTCTTTGGGAAGCTAGAAAATGAGAGAAAATTATGTGTTGTAATCTTAGATTAAAACAAAAACCTAAAGATACGGTCTCGGAATATGAGACGATAAAACTGTGTCTAGCTGACACACTAGCCTCAGTCGTATGTCGAACCGTTGCCGCGTGAGCACGTGCTGTCACACTGCGATTATCTTTTTGACATCCATCAGAATACCTTTTTGCTTATTTACAAAGCCTGAATCATTCTTATATACAAATGTTTTTAAATTACTATAATTTTATGAAAATGCATGTTTCTAGCTCATTTTTCGAATACGCAATGTTAGAATATACCGTATCTACTATTTTTGTTTTCATCTAAGGTTGTAATGCAGTTTATGTTTTTTTTTTCATAAAATTGAATCTTTTTGTTGTTATTAGGGCGGAACTACTCCAACTGTTAAATAATAATTAAAAATAGTAGATAAATAACCTACCTACCATTGAATGAACAAGACTAGGAAAAGAGATGAACAATGTATTTATAAATGCTAAATATTGGAAAGGAAAATTAACTTAACTTCATTCCGTCAATGGTTTTGTGTGAATTATATAAAAAAAGTAAAGCATTTTAAAATTATATTTATAACAATGATATTATAGATTCTTCTTCTGTTTTCGCGATGTTGTATTGAAATTAAAGACTTTTTTCGGTTTGAATCGCGTGGTTTTTATTACTTTTAGCATTGTTACAACGCTCAACGTTTCGAGACCTTTCCAGGTCTCTTCTTCGAAGAAAAACCACGCGATTCAAACCGAAAAATGTCTTTAATTTCAATGATATTATATCAAAACAATAAATATCTAAGTTAATAAAACAAAGTATGTATAGTTGTTTATTTTAATAATAATAAATTTGTTTGTAATTTTCATTGTTATGAAAATTATTATTATTAACTAGTTGCAATTATGTCAATTTTAGGAAATAAAATGAATTTAATAAAAAGTTCGTAAAAAAACTACTTTTAAATTTTTGTGCGTACTTAAAAGATATATTTGACCTAGTGCTTAGATATTTTGACGGAGTGTTAAAAATATCAGAGATATTTTGATTTCAGTTAAAAAAAATATGTAATTTGAAGTCGGGCAGTTTTACTGGGCAGGTCCGGATTGTAGTTTAGACTGCCCGACTTCAGATTACATAACAGTTATCTGTTACGTAATCTTAAGTCGAGTTATTTAATGCTTTTTTGAAGTCGGTCTTGCTCGGTGCTCCATTAATCTGTACCATAAAGTAGTAATTTACTGCATTCTGGGATGTTATTCTGCTCATCATTCCGAAGATACTCGTCAGATCTTCACCAAAATAATTATCGAAATCCAAATTAATATGCCGGAGTAAGGCGCCGACATATCCACATACATACATACAAACAATATACGGGTCGAATTGAGAACCTCCTCCTTTTTTGAAGTCGGTTAAAAATTTGATTACCTACATTGTCGGGCAACGTAGTTCTTCTTATTATTCTGTGATTGTCTGGTGATTACAGCGCTGCGGCTGTTTTATATGCAAGACTTCTTTTATGAATATTATAGTACTCTACATTTTTATCTATCCTATCCTATATTCTTTGTGTATTTTATGTGCTTGTTGCTACTTTACGCAAAAACCGCTGAACCGAATACGGTGAAACTCAGTGTGTAGAGAGCTGCAATAACACATAGTCTATAGAATAGAATATTGCATAGAAGTCGTATGTAAAATGTACTGCGCGAACGTACTCCTTCAACCTCAAAATTTTCTAAGTTGTTTGCCGCGACTTTGTATCATGAATTTTTTTAAGGAACTTTAATTTTTTTGTTGGCAGCACTCTGACAGTGGATTTCGCACATTTCAGTTCACATTTCGGTAATTTGTTTTCGGTATATCACTTCGATCAGTGAAGAAAAAACTTTTATACTTACCAAAAACTTTAGGATAATAGGCAGTATTGAATCTAGATAAAGCTATCAAGTCGGAAGTTAATTGAAGATCGTTGTGGGTAAGATATTAGCCATTTATTTACAGTTTTTAAAGTGTTACAAAAGTTTATAGGCAGCGTTAGAAGTTGTAGATATTTCAGCATTCTAATCACCTTGATTTGTGTAAATTAACAAGTCATTTTCAGGAAAACATGAAAAAATTATTAAAAGTGGGTAGTTTTCGCTAGATATGTATCTTTTAAAATTTGTATTGTGGCAGCCGGCACTTGATTCCACCCAAAGTTTACAGAGTTATTATGATATTTGTTTTACTATTTCAGCATTATATTCCTTCTGATTTGTGTGAATTATCTAGGAATTCAGGAAAACAAGAAATAGGTACCTATTAATAGTAAAAGTGGGTAGTTTCCGAAGATATTTTAAAATTTGTATTGTGGCAGCCGCCACTTAATTCCAGCACAAAAATGAAAAGTGCAAAGATATTTCTTACCATTTCTGTATTATATTTTTTCTGATTTGTGTGAATCTCTAGGATTTTTCAGGAAAACAAAAATTGTTTTTTTTAGAAAAAGTGGGTAGTTTTCATATGATACCTTTTAAAATATGTGTCCTGGCAGCTGGTACTTGTTTCCAGCAACAGAGCAAAGATATTTCTGACCATCTCAGCATCACGCCTTTCTGATTTGTGTAAAATTTTCAAGAAAATTAGTAAATACTTAATACTATGTAGGAAAAGTGGGTAGTTTTTCCAAGATAACGTATAAAATTTGAATCATGGCAGCCGGCTTAAGTGCAGCGCAGAATCTTATTTCATTTTTACCTGCATATCTATAAAAACTGTTTCTCCAATTTAATAACCACCGCTTTAACCCTTTAATAACCACCACAGTTAGCTTGATACAGTGCAATTTACATTATTAAGTGATATTTAGTGTTATCATCATGTCATCATCAGGGGGATGTTCCTGGTTCCACCCGGAGCCTGGAGCCCTTACTCACTCCTGGTTCCTTACTCTTGTTTCAATCATCATCAGAGAAATGCTCCCGGTTGCATCCCTTTCGAGACCCCGGGGTCTGCTTTCCTACTCTTACGTCTCCACTTCGCATAATCTTCAGCAAAATAATTCCGTTATCATTGGGCTAATTTATCTGTAATTTATAAATTAACTGATAACAGTTACAGTTATTCATTCATTGTTTGGTTAACAATTGCTCATTTATCTTTCATGTAGTTACGACTACCATTCCATGACATTGCACTATTTTTACACCCATATTTATAGATGAATCAAGTAAAATCGTTAAAAAGCACTGACAATAGCGAGACAATTGCAATACTTTGCCAAAGTAATTACTCGACTCTTATTGTATTATCTTATTTATTGGATGTATTGTATGTATTGAAAGGAATGCTCCGTCTCTTGTTTTAGAGATGCTAGATTTTTTAGTTTAACAAAATGTTTCTTGTGCTTGAATGCTATCACTGCTGGTTCCTAGTTAGAAATGCAAAACCACACAAAGTCTGTAAATTGTTAAGTACACTACAATTTATTATCTATTTCGTTTAATTACAAGCTGATTATGTCCTTCACTATGTGTGTTAACTAAGTTAGGTAAATATAAAGATAAACAAAGCAGTTTTTTAATAATACATTATTTGTCGGGTGTCTGTTACATAGTACAATTTTCGATTTGAATTTATTGTTAGAGAAAAGTAATACTTACACACAAGTGAATTGTGATCCAGGAGTCCCAGATTTGAATACTTAAATAAATAAATATTGCACAACGTTACACACAGCGCAATCTAGCCCTAAACTTAGCACTAAGCTTGTGCTATGGGTACTAGACAACAGATATACTACATATTCTACTTTCTTATGAAACATAGAAAACACCCAGACCGGACACAAATATTTATTATTATTAATCAGAAATACTTGCACCCGGCGGGAATCGAACCCGCAACTTTATGTATTGCAGTCAGGCTTTCCCCCGATGCGCCGTAAACTTACCAACTTATTAGTTGCTGATTTTTATCAAGCACTAGCGAAATCATGCATCGCGCGCAATTCCGATCCCGTACAAAGTAGTCTATTAATTAGTCCAGGCCTCAAGCTATCTACATGCTGAGTTTTAGCACTAATGGTTCAGCGGTTTTTGCGTGAAGGGTCAACAAACATAGTCATAAACTTTTCACCTTTATAATAATAATAAGATTTTTAGGGTTCAGTACCTTAGAAAAGTAATCATAACCCTCTTTTGCTTTAGTAGGGTACAAAAAGAAGACCCATAAAAGGTCACTTTTTGTTCGTCTGTCATACTGTCTCTTTGAACTAGAAAGATTTTTTATATATTTTATTGTGGTTTTATTTGCGATCAATTTGTTTTACTTTAAGCAAATTTGATGTGTGGGTTTGTGACTTTGTGGGTGTGCCTTCCATCGATGGCAGCTACCCATTATTCAAACTTGTCCTTTCTAGCCCAGGATGTCTTTCCATTATTCACAGAATTTATTTACTTATTATTTATTTTATTATAGCCATTATAGTAGGATTGAGTGATAAGATTCACTGACCATTGGCCCACAGCTCATTGGGATGTGTATTAATTTCAGATAATGTCCCCACGCAAAGGATTCCAGTTTGCAATAGATAGAGGTGGGACCTTCACTGATGTGTATGCTCGGTGCCCCGATGGCAAGGTGCGGGTTATGAAGCTGCTGTCTGTCGACCCGCAGAACTATGACGATGCACCGAGGGAGGCTATTAGGAGGATTTTACAGGAGGTAGGTTTTGAATAGGCTATACCGGTTTACATGTGGCTTTGACAGCTACCTACTGTGGCGCGTCGGGTAAACCCCCAGCTGCAACGCAGAAGGTTGCGGCTGTGATTACCGCTGGGGACAAGTAAATTTTAAACAGAATAGGATAAAATCCATTAAAAGTTGGGAAAAAGTAATGGGAAATAAAGTTACGAATTTTCTCACACATTTAGTATTAAGAGGACAGTCTACCTACTCATTCTCCATACAAATGTAGCCGACTGTTTCCTCCCTGGAAGACATTAGAGCAAATATGTAAATCTTAATGCCATAAAACCTATACGTATCATCTACCATGGCCATGCTCCTACGTTTTTTTTTTCATTTTCTTATTCTATTATATAAAAATCAATCCCTATTTCCCTTGGTCACGGCATCACACTTAAACTTTTACACATATTTCGATAATTCTTTTTTTGTTGTGTTTGCTATTGTCAGGAGAAGGTTCTTATGAAAGAAAAAATGCTAAACCGATTTTGATGAATTTTATTTTTTTATACTAAACGACAGGACAACGTCTGTCGGGTCAGCTAGTTAGAAATAAAATTTAGAATATTTATAATATGAAAAAAATCAAAACGTAAGGGCATGGTCAGGACCGATTCTATTTTCTCTAATGTCTTTTTTCCACCTTGTATACCTACTGTTTACTATCAAACCCTGAAGCAAGTCCGTTTAAGTCTGACCATTTTTCCAGGAAACCGGAAACGCTCTAGACAGCTCGGGCAAAGTGAACTCTTCACTCATAGAATCAATACGAATGGGCACCACAGTCGCTACTAACGCGCTTCTTGAGAGAAAAGGCGCTAAAGTAGCTCTAGTCATCAATAGAGGCTTCAAAGATCTGTTGCTGATCGGTAATCAAGCCAGACCCCATATATTTCAGTTGGTAAGTTCTAAGGATGGAAATTAAACTCATTTTTAGGGTTCCGTACCTAAAGGTAAAAACGGGACCCTATTACTGAGACTTCGCTGTCTGTCTGTCTGTCTGTCTGTCTGTCTGTCTGTCTGTCTGTCTGTCTGTCTGTGTGTCTGTCTGTCTGTCTGTCTGTCTGTCTGTCTGTCTGTCTGTCTGTCTGTCTGTCCGTCCGTCCGTCCGTCCGTCCGTCCGTCCGTCCGTCCGTCCGTCCGTCTGTCACCAGGCTGTATCTCATGAACCGTAATAGCTAGAAGGTTGAAATTTTCACAGAAGATGTATTTCGGTTACCGCTACAACAACAAATACTAAAAACAAAATAAAACAAATATTTAAGAGGGGCTCCCATACAACAAACGTGTTTCAAAAATTACAAGGAGTTTAGTACAATGTGAGGTCGCTTCTGATTGGTCAGGACAAATCGAGTTGGCCATGGAATTCAAAATGGCTGCCCTATCTGTCAAATATACTAGTCTGCCTTCACTGTCCAAAGAGTTTCTTATAAGTTTCAGATTTTCTTTGAATCAAAGTTGTTGTAAACCATTTTAGGATTCCTTACCCAATTGTGATAGTGGTACGGAACCCTTCGTGCGCGAGTTTCGCACTTGGCCGGGTTTTTTTTGGTTTTAATCGCGTGGTGTTTATTGTTTTTAGCATTGTTTCAACGCTCAACGTTTTAATCCTGAAGAAGAGAGCTGTAAAGGTCTCGCTCGAATCATCACGCGATTAATACCAAAAAAACGGGGCAAGTGCGACACTCGCGCACAAAGGGTTCCGTACCACTATCACAATTGGATACGGAACCCTAAAATGGTTTACAACAACCAATTTTTAAATTTTATAGGAAAATATGAAATATTTATCTTCGATTCTACTCCCATCAAACGACCGAATCACTCAATAAAAAAAAAAACCTTGGCACAAAGAAAATCTGAAACTTATAAGAAACTCTTTGGTAAGTAAGGCAGACTGGTATATTTGACAGATAGGGCAGCCATTTTGAATTCCATGACCAACTCGATTTGTCCTGACCAATCAGAAGCGACCTCACATTGAACTAAACTCCTTGTTATTTTTGAAACACGTTTGTTGTATGGGAGCCCCTTTTAAATAATTGTTTTAGTTTGTTTTTAGTATTTGTTGTTGTAGCGGCAACCGAAATACATCTTCTGTGAAAATTTCAACCTTCTAGCTATTACGGTTCATGAGATACAGCCTGGTGACAGACGGACAGACGGACAGACGGACGGACGGACGGACGGACAGACAGACAGCGAAGTCTCAGTAATAGGGTCCCGTTTTTACCTTAAGGTACGGAACCCTAAAAAAGAATTTCTATCCAACATTCCGAAAACAGAAGAATAATCTAAGTTTTAAGAATCTAGTTATTGTAGTAACGAATGAAGTGATTTTGATATACATTTTTTTTAGGATATAAAACGTCCAGGAGTGTTGTACACAGATGTAGTTGAAGTAGATTGTCGAGTGATTCCCGCTTTAGAAGACAGGTGTCTCATGGGGAAACTCAAGGAGGGCTGGCGGGAAGTTGTTGGTAAGTTTGAGTATTGACTAGATCCCGCCAAAATATCGGGATAAAAAGCAGCCCATGTGTTATTCTAGGTCTCCAGCTATCTATATTCCAAGTTTCATCGCAATCGGTTCATTAGTTTTAGCGTGAAAGAGTAACAAAGTCACATACATACAGACATACATACATACAAACTTTCCGCGTTTATAATATTAGTAGGATAAGATAGGGTATTATAGGAAGTAGGATTATAACTAGAACTAACGACTTATAGAAATCGACTAAATTCTAAAGTACCCACACATTTGTTATAGGCTCAACCGGTGAAAAAATGCTAATAGTAAAAGATCTTGATGAGCAAGCAGTACGGAAAGATCTACAATCCCTAAGAGAGAAAGGGATAGATAGCATTGCTGTTGTTCTCGCTCATAGTTACACGTTCTTCGAACATGAGGATAGAATCGGGAAGATTGCTGAGAGTTTGGGTAAGTGTGCATAAACAAATTTTGAATTAATAAATTCTACAAAAAATATAGGTATAAACAATTAATATATGTACGTAACTGTATGTAATATACAGTGTTAATCTAATCTAATCTTATATAATAATATGTTAAGTTTTAAGTAAGTAATAAGTAAGCCCTTACATTCTACGGTTTCCACTAATATCTCCTTATATTCTAAGTTTGGCACAAGTATCTCATTACATTCTAGGGCTGATCTAAGTATCTGTCCTTGGATTCTAGGGTTTCTTCAAGTATCTTTATACGTTCTAGGGTTTTTTCAAGTATCTCTCCTTTCATTTCTAGGGTTTACACAAGTATATTTCCTTTCATTCTAGGGTTCACCCAAGTATCTCGTTACATTCTAGGGTTCACCCAAGTGTCACTCGGTGAAACACTGGGGTTCAGTGAGGGGTTGGCCAATACTAATGTGTTGTAGCGAACCAAGTAACTCTCCTTACATTCTAGGGTTAACCCAAGTGTCTCGTTACATTCTAGGGTTCACCCAAGTATCTCGTTAAATTCTAGGGTTCACCCAAGTATCTCGTTAAATTCTAGGGTTCAGTGAGGGGTTGGCCAATACCAATGTGCTGTAGCGAACCAAGTATCTCTCCTTGCATTCTAGGGTTCATCCAAGTGTCTCATTACATTCTAGGGTTCACCCAAGTGTCTCTGTCTCACTCGGTGACGTCGATGGTCCGCATCGTGCCGCGTGGTTTCACCGCATGTGCGGACGCGTACCTCACGCCGCACATTAGAGAGTATGTGTCGAGTTTCGCGGAGGGGTTCAGTGATGGGTTGGCCAATACTAATGTGTTGTTCATGCAGTCTGATGGTGGCCTCACGCCTATGAATATGTAAGTATTTTTTTTACAATAAGGTGAGCTAGTATTTGACCTCATCTTACCTGATGGGAAGCCACGATGAGGTGGGTGATGTGACATGCTTACCTAGAAGAAACCTATTCAGTAACCTACACTCTAGACTTTAAGACGCCAAGGTATCCCTCAACTTTAATATAAGTTCTAATTTTTTTTTTATTGCTAAAGGCATTCTACTATAAATATTTTCTATGACTGGATTTGAACCCGTGACCCTCGTTTGCCAGGCGAGTTGCACTACGCGTCATGGGAAGATTTTTGATGACAGATGTCTCTTTGAAAATGTTACTATTTTTACAAAGTGTTTATTTTTTTGCGATATACTGTAAGGCGATAATTTTATTGTACATACTGCACCAATCCCAATTATTTGGGGTTTAGCGGACCCCGGGTTCCCGAGAGGGAGCCGGGAACATCGCTCGGATGAGAGAGATACTTTTTTTTTATAATATATTTGGATGCCTGTGTGCAGGTTCAACGGATCCCGGGCCATCCTATCCGGTCCGGCGGGCGGGGTAGTTGGCTACGCTATGACGTCATACTACAACGAGACCGGACTGCCGGTTATAGGTACAGCTAATATCAACACACACTTTTTTAACTTAAGCACAAATTTCCGTACTTATTAAAAGAAGTTCCGAAGTTCTAAACTTCTGTTAACGGTTGCGGGTTCGATTCCCGTAACCTTCCGCGTTGCGGGAATCGAACCCGCGCGTTCCAAACTCCATTTTCCTTTTAGGCAAAATTTATTAAAAAACCCGCTGCATCAATGAAAATATTGTTACGTCTATCGTCTAAATGAAATCAGCATCGCTGCAGCCTCTAAGATAAGGCTATGAATGACGCTTAAAACATCAAAAGTATCACATAATTTAACGGGATCCCCACACTGGATAGCAAATTGTGTTTTTTCTGCCCGGTCATAAAAACAACCAATAAAGGTTATGGCCGCGACTTGGAATAATATCTAAAGGTCAATATTTAAAGCCCATATTTGAATTACATTATTTTTGCCGGGTGGGAGCGGAGTCGTGTAAGTGGGCTATGACCTTAAGACTACTTTTTATCCTAATATTTCCACCGGATCGGAACTTACGCGGGGAAACCGAAGAGTAGGTAAATTGTATTAACAAATGTGTCGCCTTATGGTACGTAAGTTATGTTGACGAGAAAAGATTTTAATCATCGACAAAATGTCGATAAATAAGATATTTTTTTACAGCTAAGTAGTCTTTTGAAATTTACGAGTAAACGATGGGCCAAGTGCGAGTCGAACTCACGCACGAAGGGTTCCGTACCATTATCACAATTGGGTACGGAACCCTGAAATGAACACTTGACCAACCAATCAGAGAACGCAACGCAAACGTTAAAATTTATTTTACCACTGGCGCCAGTATATCACTCCATCACTAGATGGCGCTAGTGGTAAAAATACATCGTGGTATCGTTGCGTTTTTATGTCAAAAATCACGTTTGTTGTATGGGAGTTGTTGTATAAAAAAATGTTTTATTTTGTTTTTAGCATTCGTTGTTATAGCGGCTATAAAAATACACCATCTGACAAACAAAACTTTGGGTACGGAAGCCTAAAAAAACTAGTAGGTAACGATAATGAATAGTTCGCCAAAACAATTCCAGGTTTCGACATGGGGGGTACATCGACCGACGTGTCCCGCTACGCCGGCTCGTTGGAGCATGTCCACGAGGCTACAACGGCCGGGGTCACCATACAGGCGCCGCAGCTGGGTGAGTACTGTAGGAGACTTAGGCCGACTTGCGCTACACGCGGTTAAATGGATAACTCGGAAAGAAACAATTATCTATCTATTACTATTATAAAGCGGAAGAGTTTGTTTTTTTTTTGTTTGTTTGTTTGAACGCGCTAATCTCAGGAACCACTGGTCCGATTTGAAAAATTCTTTCGGGGTTAGATAGTCCATTTATTGAGGAAGGCTATAGGCTACTTTTGATCCCGATATTCCCACGGGATCGGGACTTATGCGGGTGAAACCGCGGGGAGCTGCTAGTTAGTCATATAAAAGTTATTTCTTAGTGTTTACCACACTAGGTAATAATGCTTTTTGAAAAAATGCTTTCAAAAACTTTAGTACCCGGCGGGACTCGAACCCGCGGCGGCTTACCCGCGGCGTAGCGGCTATCGCGCTGGAACGGAATACCAGCAGTCGCGGGTTATTATTAGTCATTAAAACAAAGCTATTTAAAAGCCTGGGGGGGGTACTTAGTAAAACCATGGGAATTGCGCAACCGAATCCAAATGGACGTGCTTAGTGTTGTAACATACTTCGTATTATTAAAGTAAAAACTTATTTTAGCGCGGTACGCATATTTTTAGATGAGATAAAATAATTTGATTTTGCTATGTCCAATCAACGCAATATGAGCACAACGAGATATAAAAGTACAATTGATGCGGTATTCACGAGATTTACTTCGAATCAAAATTGTTTATTTCCTATTTTAGTTACCATGAACCTATAGTTTTGATCATCTACAGTATATGTTACGAAATGAGTGTCCGACAATGAAGGGGGTTGTTCTAGAAGTCTAGGCGAACAACTATTGTTCTACAACTTTTTGAAATTCGAACATTAAAAAAAAAGGTGTAGGACACTATTTCGTAACATATTGTATACTTTAATTACATATAAAATTCAAAGTCCGGACTGATTCTCTGACTAAGTGACTGACTGAACTATATGTCAACGCACAGCCTTACCGGTCTTAGAGACATGACATTAGTGTGTGTTCTTGGTAATGTGCAGGTGGGTCCACTTAGAAACGGTTCATTGTATTTCCTAGATAAACCTTGAGTTAAACTCTTAACTTCGTCTGGCGCAATTCGAGCTTAAGAAATATTGTTAACTAGAAATGGGATTATTTTATCCGCGGATAGGATATTTTAAAATAATTGGCTTGTATGCCAATTCTGAGCTGAATTGGTAGACCGACCAAATATTATCTTTTCTGTTATTCGACATGGATTTTAAATAGAAAATTTACTGTTTTTCTTAGAATATTTTCACATTTTCATTAATTATAATATCATACTAGGTACTACCAGTCAAGTTAGAAAACTATGAAAGGCAACATGAAGATGATTTACAAAAATACCGAATGTGAAAAAAAACTAACAGAATTCCCTTAATTCTGTAAACACAAGAACAACGTTTTTAGTTATAAATTCCAAATGTAAGGCCTTACATGTAAGTTTAAAAGCTACGGGGTTCCGTAGATGTATAAAATACTTACGAATAATTTTAAGTCAAGTGCCGGATGTAGAATTTTTACGTGTCCCACACTTAGATAATTTCGCTAAATTACCTTACCCCAATTTTTTCAAGTGTGGAAATTAAAATGAAAATTAAGTATATTCTTATACTTTCTAAAATTCTACATCCGACTGGATTTAAACTTGAAACCCCAACAATTTATTGCGTCTGTTACGAACGGGCCCGTTACTATTTTTAGTTTTAATTTTCACTGATTTTAGTTTTTTTTTTAATCTAAAAATACTTATAAGTAGGTATTTGTTTGTAGTTATAAGGTCCGTGGGTCAAGTTTTATTGACCCTTGTTTCTCTAGTCATCTTGACACTTGAAATAGTGTCGAAATATTGAACTCCGCAAAAATTCGCAATTCTGCATTAATTATTCCTACGGAATATTTTTATGACAGATTTATAGGTGTCGGGCGCGTGGCCCGAAAAGCCACGCACTAGTTTTCTTAATGTATTTACCACAATACACAAAATATAAAAACGCCTATCGTAAAACCACGGACTGGTAACAAAATATATTGTGTTTACTATGTATGTCTAAACAATATTTTACTTGCTGCCTTCCGAAAGTTTTTTCTTTTGTTCTAACTCACAAAACCGGTATTTCGCCATATTCTGAGCCGGCGAAATTAACAATAGCCAATAGTCTAATTAGGAACAACATTTGCTAAAACTTTTTGTCCTAGTTTTGTCAAATGATTATTTTTTATTGCTCTTTTACGTCTTTAGTGAAATAAGGATTTTGTTTTCGACATCGTTATCTGATTCCAGTGATTTTTAGACAAAAGAAATGTACCTTCTATTAACACCGCTTGTGGATAGTCAAGCACACAGTGTCTTTTGTAATCATGTTTTATTATTAATCTACTGAGCTTCTTACTGCAAGTCGTTTATGACCGTGAGGATGGTAAAAGCTTAAATATTTTGATATTTTTGACCCGCCCCGGTTTCGCACGGAGCATATCATATTAAACATTTACTCGTAATACTTCCTCAAAACGCATCAAAATCTGTGGACATACATAGGGACAGACAGCGGAAAGCGATTTTGTTCTAAAGTATGTAGTGACTTGTAAAACTTGCTATACAGAATTTGTCTTCTGAAAATAAGCGTAAGCGTACGTCATCAGATGTTGGTCGAACGCTTTCCCAATAGGAAAAAGAACAGCAGTCATTACCCTCTTGTTGTTGGTATCCACCAATCAGAAGAGAGGAACACTAGATGAGTAGATGACTAGAGTACTAAAGTACCTACTAGAACTCCAGTATTCAGTATTCGACATCTGACGACGCTGTAGTGTACCCATCAGACTCGACGTCGATCCCGGATTCGACATCCATGTCTTCTCACCAAAGAGATCGTACTCGGGGATCTGTACGAGGTTCTTGGGCAGGTCTACTGTCTCCTGGTAATGCAGTAGATCCTGGTTGATGTCGTCTTCGACTCCTTGAACTGTAAGTGAAGAAGAGAAATCCCTTCATCTACATTTTGTAGTTGAACCAGTTCATCAACATGACAGTGATGACGGTGGTTGGGTATCACCCCGCTATTGACGGACTCTATGTCAATCTTCGATTTTCTCACCAAAGAGATCGTACTCGGGGATCTGCACGAGGTTATTGGGCAGGTCTACTGCCTCCTGGTAATGCCATCATCGTCATTGACTTCTCGAACTATAAGTAAAGAAGAGAAAGCCCTTCATCAACATTTTGTAGTTGAACCAGTTCATCAACATGTTGATGACGGTGATATTGGTTGGGTAAGACCCCGCAATCTATGGACTCTATGTCGAAAACGATTTTTTTTATGACGACGCGTCGTCACAAAAATTCCATTTTACCTTTCCTCTCTAATTCGCTCATCAATTCCTTGGTTCTCCCTTATTTCCTTTAATTTTTATAGATTTAATTTAGAACTTATCATTTTAAACGGACCGGTTATTTTAAAAATACAAAATATAGGTTTAGGTACTCAGCATCGCAAACCACGGAGTTTAGGCTTCATAAAAAATATGCGTTTACTATGTATCCCATAACACTATTTTACCTGCTTTGTGAGTTAGAACAAAACTTAGTTGTTTTGTTCTAACTCACAAAACAGGTATCCCGCCATGTTCTGAGCCGGCGAAATTAACAATAGCCAATACTCTAATTAGGTCATTATCAGTAAAAAAATGCTAGAACTTCATTGTCCTAATTTTGTCAAAGGATTATTTTTTATTGCCTTTTTACGTCTTTCTTGAAATTAGGATTTTGTTTTCAACATCGTTATCTGATTTCAAAAGTAATGTTCCTTTTTTAGCACAGCTTTGTGGATAGTCGAGTACACAGTGTCTTTTGTAATCACGTTTACAAATATATCTAGAAATACTTTATGTTTAATACTGAAGTACTAGAACTCCAGTATTCAGTATTCGACATCTGACGACGCTGTATTGTCCCCATCGGATCCATCCCCAATTCGCCATCCATGTCTTCCTCATCGCCAGGTCGTACTCGGGGATCTGTACAAGGTTATTAGGCAGGTCTACTGCTTCCTGGTAATGCAGTAGATCCCGGTTGATGTCGTCTTCGACTCCTCGGACTATAAGTGAAGAAGAGAAAGCCCTACATCAACATTTTGTAGTTGAACCAGTTCATCAACATGTCGATGACGGTGATATTGGTTGGTTATCACCCCGCTATTGACGGACTCTATGTCAATCTTCGATTTCCTCACCAAAGAGATCGTACTCTGGAATCTGGACGAGGTCAAGGGGCAGGATTTCTGTATCATGGATACGTAGACCCATGTATTCGTCTTCCCAACGAATATCGCCGTCACGTTGCTGAATGGGTTCATTCCACTATAGATGAAGAGGAGGAATCCCTTCATCTACAATTTGCTCCTGAACCGGTTCATCAACTTATTGATGACGGTGGTATTGGTTGGGTAAGACCCCGCAACCGATGGACTCTGTCGAAAACGATTTTTTTTATGACGACGCGTCGTCACAAAAATTCCATTTTACCTTTCCTCTCTAATTCGCTCATCAATTCCTTGTTTCTCCCTGCTATTTCCTTTAATTTTTATAGATTTAATTTAGTACTTATCATTTTAAACGGACCGGTTATTTTAAAAATACAAAATATAGGTTTAGAGGTACCCAACATCGTAAACCACGAAGTTTAGGCTTGATAAAAAATATGCGTTTACTATGTATCTCTTAACACTATATTTTACCTGCGTGCCTTCAAAACTTAGTTGTTTTGTTCTTACTAACAAAACAGGCATCCCGCCATGTTCTGAGCCGGCTAAATTAACAACAGCCAATACTCTAATTAGATCATTATAAGTTAAAAAAAATGCTAGAACTGCCTTGTCCTAACTTTTTCATAGGATTATTTTTATTGCCTTTTTACCTCTTTAATGAAATTAGGATTTTGTTCTCGTCATCGTTATCTGATTTCAGTGTGTTTTGGACAAAAGTAACGTACCTTTTTTAGCACAGCTTTGTGGATAGTCGACTACACAGTGTCTTTTGTAATCACGTTTACAAATGTATCTAGAAATACTACTATACTAGATGTTTAATACTGAAGTACTAGAACTCCAGTATTCAGTATTCGTCTACATCTGACGACGCTGTAGTGTCTCCATCGGACTCGACGTCGATCCCCGATTCGACATCCATGTCTTTCTCACCAAAGAGGTCGTACTCGGGGATCTGTACAAGGCTATTGGGCAGGTCTACTGCCTCCTGGTAATGCGGGTGGTGGTCGGCTTCGACTCCTCGAACTATAAGTAAAGAAGAGAAAGCCCTACATCAACATTTTGTATTTGAACCAGTTCATCAACGTGTTGATGAAAGTGGTATTGGTTGGGTATCACCCCGCTATTGACGGACTCTGTCAATCTCCGATTACGTTACCAAAGAGATCTCGTACTCTGGAATCTGGACGAGGTCAAGGAGCAGGAGTTCTGCATCATGGCTACGTAGACCCATGTATTCGTCTTCCCAACGAATATCACTATCTTCACGTTGCTGAATGGATGAATTCTACTGTAGATGAAGAGTAGGAAAGCCTTTTATCTACAATTTGCTCCTAAACTGATCCATCATCTTATTGATGACGATGGTATTGGTTGGTTATGACCCCGTTCTTATCATATCTAGTAATGCAGTAGATCCTGGTTGACGTCGTCTTCAACAACTCAACCAATAGCAACATCTTGACGTTGCTGCATTGGTTCCTCAAACTGTAAGGGAAGGATATCTCCTTCCCTTACAGTTTGATAATTGCAAATTGTACTGTAATTTAGTAAAATCATTACAATACAATTTGCCCTTTAATTGGTTCACCAACATGTTGATGACGAAATTCGTTTGGTATTACCTCTCAATTCACACACAGTCTAACCCGCTAATAGTAAAGAGCTTATTTATTTTATACGTAGCTGAAATTTGGAGTGTGTTTTTTATATGATGTAGGTATATCCGATAAGAAAGGGTTTTTCCATATTCCCACGGGATTTTGGAAGTCCCATGGAGGTCGCGGGACCTAGTCAGTTTGCATTGCAAAATTCGAGTTTACATGTTTCGATTTCATGGTTTTCTTTTCGTCTAATTTATCATGTTTGTTTGAGAGATTTGATAAGTAAAATTGTTAGCTAAACCGCTGGTAGTATAGAGCTGAAATTTGGAGGGTGTGTTCTTTATATGATGTGAACATCCGATAAGAAAGGGTTTTTGAAAATTTCCATGGGATCTTGACTTACGAGGATGAAACCTAGCTGAGCTAGTCACAAATTGCTCAGCTAGTCATAGATCAATTTACTAATTTCGTCTTATCGCATATTAATTATTAGAAAATAATTAGCAAAGAAAGGGTTGTATTCTTTTGGGAATTAATCTTTAGGTAATTAAATAATGTTGTGGTTAAAGGGTAAAATACTTCCTGTATTACTTATTATGTCATTATGAAGATCAGTGGTTCTCAACCAATGGTCCTCCCTGATCGGCATTTGGACCCTGAAACAATATTTATAGTTTCGAAATGACTTCTGTTTCTGTGTAACAATATATAGAGCTTTTTATTAATGAAATAAAAGCTATTTGAATATAATTATAATGATTTAGCTAGGTTGGAATAAATGATAAAAAAAACTTTAATTTTTTTGACTTCGATTAACTAAGGCAAAAAATACATGATAAATGAAATAAATCTAGGGGATTTTTCACATAAAATTAGGTAGATAGAATAAAGAAATAAATAATTTTATATATTTTGGATAAGTTTAACACTGTACAATTTAAATCATTTGTAAGGCAAGAAGCAAAAGACAGATTCAAAATAGCAAGTTTTGTAATATGTTTTGATCGGTATTTTATTATTTATCCACAAAACTGTATTAAAATTATTTTGGTAAAGGAACAATCATCATTGGTAATTAAAAATATAGTTATTTATTTTGACTTAATAATAGGTACAGTTTGAACATGTTTTTACTTAATCTATATCTTCTATACATGTAAAATTTAATGTCATGACTGATTGACTGAACTATATATCAACGCAGAGCCCAACCGCTGGTCCTAGAGACATGAAATTTGGGGAGTATGTTCTTTGTGGTGTCCACTAAGAAAGTGATTTTGGAAAATCCCGCGGAAACGGGACCTACGCGGGTGGAACAGCGGGACTCTGCTATTATATTTATTATGCTCTAAAGATTATTTTTTTTAATAAAATGTTCTCTAAAAATAAATAATAAAAATACACGCTGTGATATTGTAATTCACTTTAAACACTTACTCAGTATTTATGTCAAAATGTAACTATAACAAACGAATTGCTTTAAAATGTTGAATTTAATTTTCGAAGAAAAGTTCTGCTAATAATCAACATTTATTAAATAGGTTCAGTACCTCTAACACAAATTATGTCCACCGCTACCGCTACCGTCCGCGCGCTCCTGTATATAAAAGGCCCACTTGCCCTACCCTAACTCATTCGCACTCTGACTACCAGACGTGACGCACGTGTTTCCTAAATAGTTATTCCTACTTTTTTGTTTTTATCAAAGTAAATATGGAACGTCAAAATCTTTTACCTTTCCACGTTTTGCTCGAGGCCATCCCCGACCAAGAGTGTAGAGAGGTATTAAGAGCCATAGCGCAAGGTGTGGATCAACAGAACCTTCAAGCCAATCAGCATATTGAAGAGCTGAAGCGGCAAACCATCTTGCTTCAGGAACTTAATAATCTTGTAAGTATTTTTTCTTGTTTTTTTTATAGCTAGTAGTTTTTGTGTTAAATATGTAATGTTATTTTTCAGAGGGGTTTGAACTTACCAAATCTTTGAGAAGCAGTGAACACTCATATAAATCTCCAAATCGAAATTGACTATCAATTTTGTTTTACTGCCCCCTGACTAGTTATTATTGTTTTAAGTCTGTCTTATTTAATTCTGATCAGTATATAATTCCAAGGGCATTTTACTTAGTTTTTCTGTGAAAATGTCCTAAAATATGTATATTTATTGTTCCAGGGACAAGAGACGCCGTGTGTCAACTGCGGGGTGGTACCCAACCAATACCACCGTCATCAACACGTTGATGCACCGGTTCAACCGGTACTGGTAGTTGAAGGGCTTCCTCCCCTTCATCTACAGTTTGAGGAACCGATGCAGCAACGTGGAGATGTTGCTATTGGTTGGGAAGTTGAAGACGACCAGGATCTACTGCATTACCAGGAGGCAGTAGACCTGCCGAACAACCTCGTACAGATCCCCGAGTACGATCTCTTTGGTGAGGAAGAAGATATCGAATCGGGGATCGACCTCGAGTCCGATGGGGACACTACAGGGTCGTCAGATGTCGAATACTGAATACTGGAGTAGTTCTGTCACCGCATATCTAATCCAACACAACAACAGCTTCATACAAGCCCGCGGCGGTAGATACTTCACTACATGCGCAGCTATGTGTGCGTGACTTCGCACTGCCTTTCACTTGGGTTTGCCGAGGCCGCCGTAAGCGCCTACTCGGCTCACGTACGTGAACCCGTTGGCCGTTGGAGTACCTACGTCGCGGGCTTGTATGAAGCTGTTGTTCTGGTGGATTAGATATTCTGTAGTTCTGTATTCGACATCTTGTATTTCTCTCTCTCTGATCGGTGGATATCAATGAGAAGAGAGGAATGATTGCTGTGTCCCTGTCTTACTAGGTAAGCCACCCTCTCCTGGTGACGATGGGTCTAAGATGTAGCACGCTTGCCTAGGTTACTTGTACCTTTTACCATAGTGACATCTATACGCTTAGCTAACTGTGATATTTTAATTTATGTTGGATTGAAATTTTGTAAAATTGTAGATATTATAATTTGAGGTGGTAATAGATTTTTAAATTGTAGATATTGTAATTTTAAGTTCTAATATTTGTAAAATTGTATTTATTGTAATTTTAAGTTATAATATTTGTAAAATTGTAGATATTGTAGTTTAAGTTAGTAATATATTTGTAAGTTATTAATATTGTAATTTTCAATATATATTTTTGTAAAATTGTAGATATAATATTGAATATACTTTTTAATCTTGTAATTTTGGTATTCTTCCCTCCCTTACCGCAGTTAGATTATTATCCCTAATTAACTTAGATAGCTACCTTATTTCAAAACTATAAAAAAAGGTTGTAGGTAAATCAGCTTTCATACTTTCTAAAGGGCAACGAACATATTATTTTGTTCTCGTGTACGTACATAACAATAATCTCACCATGTTCTACACCAGGGGTTCCCAAAGTGGGCGATAACCCCCCCTGGGCGCTGCATGCCTGCAGGGGGGCGGTCAGAGACCCAGAAAACCCCGAAATGAAAGTAGACTAGAGACACAAATAAAAAGGCAACAACACCCTTTCGCATTTTAATAGTTATTAGTATTCCTAGATAAGTCATTTTAGAAGGTTTTTGTTAAGAGGGTTCATTCCATTCTCTTTCTCCATACAAACGTAGTTTACGTTTTCCTCCCTGGATAAAGACATTAGAGCAAATATGTTTATGCAATAAAACCTTTATCTGTCATGTCTTGTCAATGTACGAACCTTTTTTTTTTTCTAATTAAAATAATAATAAAAAATAAGTAGTTTTGTAGTAATATATATATTTTGTATAGTTTATTTTTATAAAAACTTAAATTTAAGAAATTAAATAAATGAGTAATAAAAATAAAAAAAATAAAATATAAAAAAAAATAATTCGGAAGATGAATAGTCATGCCAGATATAAGTTTTTATGGCATAAACATATTTGCTCTAATGTCTTTATCCAGGGAGGAAAAACGTAAACTACGTTTTGTATGGAGAAAGAGAATGGAATAAAACGCCCTTAAAAAACCCGATTTGTGCCTTTCAGTATCAAACGGTAGAGTTTGTAAGTAGGTAGGTAAAAAATAAGAGGGCGCCTCAAAAAAATATTTATTCTCAAAGTGAAAGTTCCGGGCATACCAGACATGTTCATAAAACTAATAGGATAGATGTTAGGTATAATAAAATTACAAGCCGCGTCCCCTCGGTTTTCACCCGCGTAAGTCCCGATACGGCGAGAATATCGGAATCAGAGTGAAGACTTAACAGACAGATAATTTTACTTTCAATACGGATAGATAAACAGGATCATTTGAAAAAAATTATGACGTGAGAGGTGTATGTACCCACGACCTCAGCATGCCATGCCTTACGTGGGTTTCCATGCCCATGGCCAAAATCATAATAATTGCGGGGTAAAAAATTAACTACATAGAGTAGTAGGAACTTATTCCGGCATAGATAGATAGATAGAAATCTTTATTAAGAAAAGATAATAAGATCTTTCTTTATTTTTTTTTTCTTTATCTTTTTATCTTTCTTTTTTTTCTTCTTTTTTTATCTTTTTTTTAATCTCTCCGGCATAATACTCTGCCGTCGTAGGCAAACTACATGTATTTTCGTTAGTATTGCTCTGCGTTTGAGGCATTCTTCACCTCGTCTAAAGTATTGCAGAGGGCTGTTTGAGACATGTTATGCATGAACGTTACGGCGATACGCTGCGTTGGTATGATCCCCCGAGCGAAGAAGCTCCAGGGCAGCCAGGATCTAGGTATATTAAGTAATACAAAAATAAATGATGTGTCAGTGTTATAAGTAGGTAGGTTGTTACAATCTAGAGTTGTGAGTGGGTAGAATAAGTACTTTTAGTTCATCGCGTATTTTTGTTAGTTTTTTTGTAAGCTGCCAGAAGTGGATTACACATTAGCTCACCAAAACCGGTTTTTTGTGAGGTGGAAAC
>OY292395.1:32888217-33041123 GCA_958496205.1 Idaea biselata | reverse complement strand
CACCAAATTACATGAATACTAACATTATTACATAACGGAAATAAATACAAAGAATATTAAGTATTGATTAATTGCATAATATAATAATAAGTATTGACAATTAATTAAACGAACAATTGAGATCCTTTTCCTTTTTTTATTAAAAAAATATTACGGATTAGCATCCGTACATAACCGGAATGCTTTTTAGTTTTGGTGTAAGAAAAGTTTCAAAGATCACTAACAGATGGCGCCGCTCAACAAATTAGATCGCGCTATCATTGCGTTTGGCTAACTATTAGTATACACCTCTGAAAGCAAAGCGAGTTTATTTGGTAATAGGTACTAAATGTGATAATTTTCGATTCGAGGTCTGTCTTGTAGTCTTGTTGTCTTGTTTGGGTTTCGGCTGATTTAGTTTATTTTCTATCTACGTCTATTAAAGGTGCTGGCGCGCCCGACTTCAAATTATTGTATTTAGTTATTAACTCCATTCTCTCAGTATTAAATAGGTGTTTCATAGATTTAAGGATTTTGGAAATAAGGAGGTTTTTATTAGATTTTAATTATTTGTTCATTTTTTTTTTCAATTAATTAGGTTATAATAGATTTAAGGGCTTTAAAAATAAGGAGGTTTTCGTAGACAATAATTAGTTACTTGTGCATTTTTCAATAGATTAGTGTTTTATAGATTTAAGGTTTTCTGAATTAAGGATTTTAAAAGTTTTTTTTTGTGTTTTTTTTTGAAGTCGGTTTACCTTTTTTTTTAAAAAGTTTTTTATTTCATACTTTTTGGTGTTGGTTAGGTTAGGTGTATATAAATAAATATTATCTATAAATATTTCATAATTGTAAACTTTTCTTTTTTTCTTTCATTAGGATACTATAATTGTTTTTACTAGGTGCTTAGTTGAAAGAGTTTAATAATACTTATCAGATATTTATATTTTTTTTATTATCATGGGTAGACCCACTAATTCTGCAGCCCGAATGAGGGCATATCGTAGCCTGGAAAGTATTGCAGAAAATAAGAAACGTCTTTCTAAGAATTGCAAGCGAAATGCTAAATCGCGTTCCCAAGAGTCGCCTCTGTCTCGTCAAGTGAGATTATCTCAGATGAGAAGTTATATGCGTTCTAAATTATCGCAAGAGTCGACAAAACAACACCAGCAACGTTTAGATGTTATTAACAAACGATTAAGTAAAGAAACTCAGGTACAGCGCGAACATCGGCTCGCTGTTATTCATGAAAGGTTGAGTAATGAAACTCCGGAACAACGCGAACATCGTTTTGATGTTATTCATGAAAGGCTGAGTAATGAAACCCCAGTACAGCGCGAACATCGGCTCGCTGTTATTCATGAAAGGCTGAGCAATGAAACTCCGGAACAACGCGAACATCGTTTTGATGTTATTCATGATAGGCTGAGTAATGAAACCCTAGTACAGCGCGAACATCGTCTCGCTGTTATTCATGAAAGGCTGAGTAATGAAACTCCGGAACAACGCGAACATCGTTTCGCTGTTATTGATGAAAGGCTGAGTAATGAATCCCCGCAACAACGCGAACAACGAGTCGATGCTATGCGTGAACGTACTAGGAACGAACTTCCTAACCAACGGACTCAAAGACTAAATTTAATGAGACAACGAAATATTGAGGTAAGGGGAGTAGAAAATGAGGAGCGAAGAAGAGAACGCTTAGAGAATATGCGGGAAAGTTCCCGCAGAAATCGATATATCGGAGAAGATACTTTCCAATCTACCATTAATGAATTTGCTGATGTTCCATGCGGTGTATGTAGAAAACTATTATATCCGAAGCAGAGATGTCAGCTACAAACCTCTGGTCGACAAGACTTATTGCCTGATGATTTGGTAGAAATGAGAAAGATTGTGGTATGTTCGCGATGCTCTACTAACCTGAGGAAACGTAAAGTGCCTTCCCAAGCGTATTGGAATAAAATGGATGTTGCGCCAATACCACCTGAAATTGGTAGTTTGTCAGATGTAGAGCAACGGCTACTTACAAGAATAATTCCATTTCTAAAAATTATTAAAGTTCAAAATAGGTTTAGCCAAAATTGGTGCAAAGGTCAAGTGGTTTTATTTGCACAAGATGTAGTGGAAATTGCTGAGCAATTACCACTTCCACTCTGTAGTGCAGGATTGGTAGTCGTGGTAGAAACACGAGAGAACTTGCAACAACACAGAGAATTCAATATAGACATGGAAAGAGTAAAAACGGCTTTACAATGGCTATTCTTGCATAACAACCTGTACCGCGACGTTATACCAAACTTTGCTAATATGTTAGACTATAATATATCAGAGATAGTTCAAGTTGCTGAAAATAATGTAGGTCGTGGTAATGTCCAAGTACAGTCTGATGAGGGCCAGCAAATGGAACAACAATTTCCACAAAATCAACCCAACAGATTTGTAAACATAAACAACAACATCTCTATTTTACGTGGTTCGTTTCACCAGGGCAATGACCAATTTGGTATAAACTCTCGTGGTAAGCAGTGCACTGGCGTCGCAGCTGTGGCTTGTGTCGCATTCGGAGTATCAGACCCGATTACATGGACAGTGAGTGATGTCGACTACGTAATGATAGTTGGAGATGCATACTATCGTCAATGCATTTTAGCGCGACAGAATCCCGATCCTAGAGAACAAAATACTGAATATTTAGCTACGAGAGAACTTGTGCCACGCTTATTGTTCAACAGTACCTGGGTAAATTTAAATGTGCAGAGTAATAGTTCGATTGATGGACATATTGATAGAGATCAGTCTGAGGAAGGGTTCCCGAATTTGGCAAAGGCTCTATTAATTTTCTTTAGGGATTACCATTATGGAATTTTCACCTGTAATTCTTTTTCCGTTGCTATCGCACGTCAAAATATATCTGGCAATAATATTATATATTGGCTATTCGATTCTCATGCCAGGGGGGCAAAAGGTTGTAAAGCGTCATCCCGTGGTACTGGATGCTGCATGCGCTTTGTAAACATTAATGATTTATTCGTAATGCTACGTCGTAATTTCAAGATTAATAAAGGTAATGAAAATGTTCTTAATACATATTGTATTACGCCTATTTCTATTCTCACAGAAGAGAGAGAAATATTGCAAGAGGGTGCTTCTCAAGTAGCACGCCTCGAACTATTGCAGGAAATGTTAAGTAATAATAATAATTCACAAATTCCTACCATAGTAGAACACGTAGGCATGCGAGAATCACCTACCTTCACGTGTTCTCGTCAAGGTCCGGCCACTACATCCCCTACATACACAGCTTATGATGACCCGATTATTTCCCAATACCCATATACTTCCTCAGTACTTCGGTCACCTACAAATCACATTCGTAGTATGTCGCCTAATTCCACGTGCCCGCGTCTAGGATCAAATACAAATAATTTGGAAAGACGAGTAATATTTTCTACTAGTTTGCTGTACTCCATTGATGACGACGTACCTAATTTGGACACTATTATTAACGCTAATAGTGAAAATGGATTCGATCATCAAGTGAGAGTTGCTGATATCCAAAGGAAAACAGCACCACCTCTCAATATTGAACGGGAGAAAAGAATGGAAGAACTTTGTTGGTATTTTCTTTATCCTGATGGTAGAAACGGTTTTGGTGAAGATCGAGATATATCCATAACTGCACTTGATTATTTCCAAGCGCGAATTATGGGAAATGATAATCGATTTCAAAGAAACGATTATTTATTCTTTGCATTGTCCGTTGTGGAATATTTTAGAGCCAAAGCAAGCGTTTCGGTCTCGTGTCGAATGAAGCAAGGTGAACATACACCTCAAGGTCTTGTTGATAACATGCATTTGACAATGAGAAACATAAGAGGATCGGCTGCATACTGGAAAAAATGTTGCGCGGAATTGATAGCCATGGTGCGAAGCCTCGGTCCGCCAACTTGGTTCGTTACATTTTCATGTAACGATCTCAACTGGCCCGACATGATCAAAGCGTTACTCATAGCTGATGGACGTCCTGACGCAATGCCTGACAATGTTGAAGACTTGCCATTTGATGCAAGACTTGAGTTAGTACAAAAATATCCAGTTGTAGTGGCTAGACAGTTCACGCTTAGGGTAAACGCTTTGATAAGATTCCTAAAAATGAATCATGAATGTTTAGGAGGGGCTATCGCAGATTTTTGGTACCGCATAGAGTTCCAAAATAGGGGAAGTCCTCATTTACACATGCTTTTGTGGTGCAACACTATACCTAATTTTGATAGTCCTGAAGGACTTCGAGTAATCGATCAGGTGGTGTCCTGCTCACTTAATGGTGATAATGCTGAACTGGTAAAAAGGTTACAAATTCACAGACATTCCACAACCTGCTATAAAGATCGTAATACTGGTTCGTGTCGCTTTGGATTTCCAAGGCCTATAAGTAACGCAACGGTCTGCTTAGAACCCGATGACGCCCTTCGCAATAATGGCCGTTTTTGTGTACTACAACGAAATACAGAAGAAGTTATGGTTAATAACTATAACTCAGTTCTGCTTAAAATTTGGGGAGCAAACATGGACATACAGCCTTGTGGAAATGTAACAGCTGTTGCTTACTACATTGCCAAGTATGCGAGCAAGTGTGAACCCAATGATTGTGGCGATGTTGTCAGAGAAGCGGTTCAAAAAGCAAAACGTCACAGTAATGATGTGTGGAAACAATTGTTTTATGTGTCAATGGCCATCCTTGGACAACGCTTAGTTAGTGCTCCAGAAGCAGCATATCGTCTCTGTCATTTGCCTCTGAAAATGTGTACAAGGAAAACAGTTTTCGTAAATAGCTGTCGTCCAGAGCAACGTTATAGACTTTTGCGATTTTGTGGCGACGAAACATCAGTTTTCAACAACATATTTGATCGGTACCAACAAAGACCGAATGAATTAGAAGAGATTAGCTTAGCTGAATTTGCAGTTCGTTACGAAACAGTTTCAAGTGCATTTTGGACAGATGATGACGGTGATATTGAGCTAAGAGACCAGGAAAACGAAAATTCGAGGTACATACGATTGCAAGATAATTCGAGGATGCGTATCAGAAACAAAGCAGCAGTTTTACGGACAAGATATTACACTATAAATAGTGATCGAGAAGCGTTCTTTTATAATTTAATTGTGTGCCATATCTCGTTTCGCATTGAGAGTGAGCTTATGCAAGAGGGCGAAACAGCCGAAGCATGTTTCTTACGCCGACAATCGGAGCTAAGGCCCCTGCTACATAATTTATCTGTAGAACAGTTCGCCCACGCTGAACAAATTATACAGCAAGCTCTTGTACAAGCAGTAGCCTTTAATGTTGTAAACGAAAATAACCCTGGAGAAACATCTCATAATATAAATATATATGCCGAGGACCAAGTCGATGTCGTCAACGATGATTTTGTAGAAAATGATCCTACTGCTATGCCCGATGACGTTTTTACAAGTGGGATCAGAAGCCTGAATGTCCAACAAAAAGATTTATTAAAACGGGTGTCGGACTCTATTGAGAGAGACATAAGGACAGATGACAATAAAGAACCTTTGCTCTTGTTTATTACTGGTGGAGCTGGTAGCGGTAAATCTTTTCTGTTGAAATTAATTGTTGAGCATATTAACCGCTGCTATGCTCCAACGGTGGATAGTTTGTTACGACCAAATTTTGTAGAAGTGGCGTCTTTGACGGGTGTGGCGGCTCGCCAAATTTCGGGTAGAACCCTTCACTCTGTTTTTTCACTTCCCATCGAAAAAGGCACTACGATGACTTATCGAAAAATGAGTGGACAGCCGTTGGAACGGGAACGGCGTAAGTGGCGTTTTATTAAATGGTTAATAATTGACGAGATATCTATGGTATCCTACGAAAATTTGCGTATAATACACTTACGTCTGCAAGAATTTAAAAACAATAATTTACTGTTTGGAGGTTTAAATGTATTATTATTTGGCGATATCATGCAATTACCACCGGTTAAAGGACATTGGTGTTTCGATCAACCTTTATGGGCAAACGCTGAAATACATTTATGGCAGCAGTTCTCCTTCTGTGAACTCACCATCAATATGCGTCAAAGTAGCGATGAGGAATTTGTGGATTTGTTAAATAATTTACGGTTTGGAGAACTTACAATCTCACAATTGGAACTTTTGTGTGAAAGACGGCGAGTTGAACAGGTTGGTGATTTCGCAGATGGGGCTGCAGTTAGAATTTTTCCAACGAACAAATTGGTGGATGACTACAACTCCAAGATGACAGGTCAACTATTTCAGTCGAGTCGTGGGTATACCTTGCATGCTATCGATGAGTCGCGAGAGGCCGCAACCTATGGAAAACGGCCTCCATGTAACGTGATTCCTGCTGACGTTAATAATTGCGGTGGATTGTTGCACGTACTAAAACTGGGCATAGGTTCCAGAGTAATGTTAAGGCGTAACATCTCAGTTACTGAGGGTCTTGTCAACGGTGCAATGGGAATTGTTCGTAAGTTTAGGTGGCCTGCTCTGCGTCGCGATCAGTTAGAATCCGGCGAATTACCTGATGCAGTTTTTATTAAATTCGACGATGATACTATTGGCACTAGAGTGAAAGATAGTGACGGCTTAGTTGCAATTGCACCAGTATCAGCAACATTTCAAGCAACAAAAGGCTATGGGGATGTGGAAAGAAGAATGCTACCGTTAATCTTGAGCTGGGCGGTAACGGTTCATAAGCTTCAGGGTACCACATTAAATAAAGCGGTAATTGACTTAGGAAAGAAAAATTTCGCTAAAGGTCAAGTGTACGTCGCTTTAAGTCGAGTAAAGACTTTATACGGTATTGTACTTTCCGATCTAGAACCAAACAAAGTACTTACAAGACCTCATGATGAAAAGGCATTACGAGAAATGGAAAGATTAAGACGACTATTATAAAAAAAAAAAAAGAATCATTTCAATCGGTCAAGCCGTCGTCGAGTAACCGAAGATCCTCATCAGATCCTCACCAAATTTTTATGGAACCATCTTGGAGCTCCCACCTTTCAGTTTTAAAAGGAATCATCTCAATCGGTGAAGCCGTATTTGAGTAATCGATGAACATCCCTAAAACATAGGAATTTTGAGGAGCAATCCCGTTCATCACTCCGAAGATCCTCATCAGATCCTCACCAATTTTTTATGGGACCATTTCGAAGCTCCCACCTTTCGATTAAAAAAAGAATCATCTTAATCGGTCAAGCCGTCTTCGAGTAATCGGTGAACATACATAAAAAAAAAAATAAAAAAAAAATATTATACATACAGACGAATTGAGAACCTCCTCCTTTTTTTTTTGAAGTCGGTTAAAAAGACTATTTCGCGCGATAGCAAACAGCGGGAAGTAACGGCCGTTGACATTTGAATGCGATGAATCTAATTGGAATCGGAATACTTCACTTTTATTTTATGTTTGGTATTGTATTTAATTAAAAACTAATTAAATTACTATATTTCAGTAAAAACTATGTGCATTTTGGACTAAAAATAGTAAATTTCAGTACTTGAAAACCGAGTACGGCCGCCACATGGCGACAACGGATTAACTACATCGAATTAGCCATATTAACTAACTTAATTCATAAAAATGATATAAAATATTGATTCAGGATATATCTACGATAATTTTAAGGTATACTAGCAAGATAAATACAATAAATTATAGGACTTACGGCATTTTTTCCACTACACTGCACTTGCACTTCCGAAGCAAACTGAAGTTCATCAAGCATCATCAAGTTTGATGGATTACAGAGTAAAAATAAACGTTCGGGGACCACAGATTGTCGAAAAATGTAGACAAAATATATTTATTTTAAAATACCTTGAAATCCTACCTTCACACGATCAGTTTCAAGCACATAAACCCGTTTTTGTTTATTTGCCAAAACCGTGTAACTAATGTTTCTCGCGCGCTTCTCTCATTTCAACTTAGAAGCAATAATAATTGTTTCTCGGCGCGCTTCACTCACTAAGCTTTGTTACTGCAAGTCGTTGAAATGAAGCCATGGCCATAATGATAAAAGCTTAATGATTTGGTGATTTTTCCAAATATAGGAAACCTGTAGGTACAGAAGTGATATTTAATTTTGCTTTTTATTAACGAAAGACGAGTAAAATAGTAACAAAATCGATTTTGACAAAAGTAATGCTAGATTCTTCTTCTGTTTTCGCGATGTTGTATTGAAATTAAAGACATTTTTCGGTTTGAATCGCGTGGTTTTTATTACTTTTAGCATTGTTACAACGCTCAACGTTTCGAGACCTTTCCAGGTTTCTTCTTCAGGATAGACCTGAAGAAACCTGGTCCTGGACCTGGTCTATCCTGAAGAAGAGACCTGGAAAGGTCTCGAAAAGTTGAGCGTTGTAACAATGCTAAAAGTAATAAAAACCACGCGATTCAAACCGAAAAATGTCTTTAATTTCAAAAGTAATGCTCATTAAACCGAAAATGTCAGATGATTTTGTACTTTGTAGTTGTACATTGAGTTTTGACTAACATCACGACTCTGCGCTCATACCTTTGAACCTCATTCTTAGTGCTCCTCAACCGATCACATAATCAGTTTTTTTTAAAAGTGAAAATATCTCACTCTTTTAAAGTTAAAATTCTAAATCTCCAACGCCCACCACAAAGAAAAATTAGAGTCCTCTCTACTGTACATTAAACCGTCGAATTTGGACACATATATATCTCACAATTTTTGGCACAATTGCGGCTTTATAGCAAGCAGAAGCCAATAATTAAGAAAAGTTTTGACTATGTCACAATTAGGGCATGCAATATCGAAAGGTTTTCAATCCCGGGTCGATATTGATATTAAGAGCTCAATCCCGGGATCCCGGGATTGATACTGGGATTTTAGAAATCGTTAAAAAAGCGAATTTAATACAATAAAAATGTGTTAAATATAATATATTTAAGACTCTAGTGGTTTCATTACGTAAATAAGTTACCCCGAGGGCCGTACACCCCATCATTTTGGAAATATGGCGGACAAATAGCCTAAACCCGAAAGTGTCTAAACTTTCGCGCCAAATTCTAGGCGCACCACTAAAATGATGTTAGCAGAAAAATTTTGCATGCGAGCTTGTATAAAAAATACTTGTCTTAAAAATTGCAATGAATCACGTTACTTTTATTGTTTTAAACATTTTACCAATTTCCTACGCTTCTAAATCTTTACAGATCTCTTCCTCAGGGGTAGACTGATTTGGGTTTAATTTTAATAGTTCCATTCAATCATTCCATGAGGAAAAATATAGCTAAAAACCTTAATTTATACTCAAATAGTAAATTGCTCAAATCTCGATATCGGATCACTCAATCCCGGGATTATAATATCGAACTTTTGCGTCCGAGATCCCGGGATTACGATATCCCGGGATCCCGGGATTCATGCCCTAGTCACAATAGTCTTGGTCGCGAGGAGACAAGTCTTCTCTATCTATCTATCTATCTATTTAGTGTTTTTATTTACTAATATTATAAACAGGAAAGATTTGTATTTTGTGTGTGTGTGTCTGTATGTTTGTTTGAATAAACTTAAAACTACTGGACCGATTTTAAAAAATCTGTTTAAAAAACCCACAGGATCGGGACTTACGCAGGTGAAACCGCGGGACGCAGCTAGTGTAAATATAAACTAGGATTCACTTAGTTACCTTTTTAGGGTTCCGTACCCAAAAGCCAAACACGGCACAAACAGATCATATTTGTTTTAAAGTTTGAATCATGATTCGTATTTAGTTGTATTAGTATAGAAATATTAAGAGGAGTAACCATTCCGTCATGAAATAATCAACAATTTTCGATGCGCCCGACATGGATTTTCAGTTTTTCAGAATAGGGCCCTTAATCGTTTTTTTTTATTTTTTAACTAGTCGTTCAGAAATTGGCTAAGTAACTACTTTTGTCGCGTTTTGATAATTTGGAAAATAATTAGCAAAGTAAGGGTATTCTTTTCGCTTTGGTAATTATTTTTTTAGGTAATTAAATCATGTTGTGATTAAAGAGTTAAGCTCCCTGTATTACTAATATGTCATTACGAAGATCAGTGGTTCTCAAGCAATGGTCGTACTGACTGATCGGCATTTGAACCCTGAAACACATTTTTATAGTTTTAAAATAACATCTCTAAGTATTCGTATGCAAAAAAATAGTTTTCTTTTCTAGATAAAAAAAAAAAAGATTTCTGAATAAAAATATTATGATTTATTTACCTTAACATCAATTTTAGAAAAAAAAAACTAGACCCAATTAATATTACTTAACTTAAATAATAATGTCTGAATAAATTTTAAATTCAAAATACAGGACCATATAAATAAATCTAAGGGAAATTAAACACTAAATGAAATAGATAAAAGGCAAGTTTCGTAAAATTGTTTTGATCGTTATTCTTATTTATTTTAAAAATCGTATATTTGGCAGAGGAACAATATAGTCGTTTTACTTAATGATTTTCCAATAATAACATTTTTAAATTAATGTACTATACTAGTTTTAATCAAGCATTTTTTGCTTTTTCCTGTTTTTTTCCTGTAGATTAGGAATTTGAAATAAAATAAAAAAATTGGAAACCGGGAACATAATAGATTTGGCAATATTCGACTATTCTTAACGAATAGCATATACAATCTTCTTCGTGTCGTGGGCACAAAAAAATGTCAGGGGAAAGAAATTTATTGTAGGTATAAATATTAATTAAATTATGTACTTAAGCAAAGCGATAATTTCTTTTGCTAATAATTAACATTCAATAAAAAGGTTGAGTGGTGATGACACTAATCTACGTCCACCGCACCGCTGCCGTCCGCGAGCTCCTATATAAAGGGCCCACTCTCCCTACCCTAGTTCATTCGCACCCTGACTACCAGACGTGACGCACGAGTTCACTATATTTTTTCGTCTTTTTTATAAATTTCATCTTTTTATTGAAATGGATCGTCGCAATCTTCTTCCTTTCGAAGTCTTGGTCGGGGCTATTCCAGACCAAGAGAGTAGGGAGGCATTGATGGCAATTGCACAAACGCTGGATCAGGGCAACCAGCAAGTGCTTCAACACATCGAACAGATGACGAAACAAGCCATGATGCTTCGGGAAATTAATCATCTTGTAAGTTGTTTTTTCTATTTTTTATTCTAATTCTAATAATAGTGTGTAGTTTTTTTTTGTAAAATATATAGTGTGATTTTCAGAGGGGTCTAAAATGACCAAACATTTCAGAAGCAGTGGACACTTCTTCATTCAAATTTTTCCAAATTGAAATTGAATAAAAATAGTATCAATTTCGTTTTAACTTTTAATAAAAGGCTTGAACTGTCCCCTGATCTGTCGCAGCGTTCATAAATGTTTTTTTTTTCTTTATCATTTGTAAAGCTCTTTTCTCGAATCCTGACCATCATATTGCGCATAATTTACATGTCTATTTATTGTTTCAGGGACGCCAGACGCCATGCATGTATTGCGGGGTCATACCCAACGAACACCGTCACCAACATGTTGATGAACTGGTTCATCAACAAATTGTGGATGAAGAGTTTCCTCCTCTTGATCTACAATGGGATGAACCCATTCATCAACTTGATGATGATGAAATTCGTTGGGATGACGAAATTCGTTGGGATGATGAAATTCGTTGGGATGATGAAGTTCGTTGGGAGGACGAATACATGGGTCTGCGTATTCATGACGCTGAACTCCTGCCCCTGGATCTCGTTCAAATCCCCGAGTTCGATGTCTTTGATGAGGAAGACATGGATGTCGAATCGGGTATCGACGTCGCGTCCGATGGGGACACTACAGCGTCGTCAGATGTCGAATACTGAATACTGGAGTAGTTCAGTATTCGACATTTTGTATTTCTCTCTTCTGATTGGTGGATGCCAATGAGAAGAGAGGAATGACTGCTGTGCCCCATCAAGTCCCATGGGGTAGGGGTATGTGTTCGTCTCCTGGTGACGATGGGTCTAAGATGTAGCACGCTTGCCCAGTTGAAGAAGAAGATTACCAAAAGATATCCTTACGCTTAACTATTCTGTGATAATATTGTTATTTATGTTTGATTAAAGTTTTGTAAAATTGTAGATATTGTAATTTGAGTTTGATATAGTTTTGTATAATTGTAATTTAAGTTATTTCTTTAATTGCATTTTAGTAAGTTTATAGGTTTGAAAATTGTGAATATTGTAAATTGAGTAAAATTGTAGATATTGAAATTTACGTTTGATATAGTTTTGTATAATTGTATTTAAATTATTTGTTTAATTGTAGAAATTGTATTTTAAATAAGTTATAGTTTTATAAATTGAGAAAATTGTAAATTGAGTAAAATTGTAGATATTGTAATTGAAGTTAGTTATATTTTTTGTAATATTTTAGGAATTGTAACTTTTGTAATATTCGCGTACAATATTTTATTCAAATGTATAGGTAGTCATTTATGTTTTGCTTTAAAGGAATATACATTTTTGATCTTAAATTTTTGATTTTTGGTATTTTTCCTACCCTTATCTCGTCAGTAAGATTGTTAACTCTACCTAGGTCTTATAAGGGAATCTTATTTAAAAACTATAGAAAATAGAGGTGGGTAACCTACCTAAAAACGATTGTCAATTTTTTGAATACATTTAATTAGCAAAAAAAAATTAAATTAAGTTATGTATTATAGAAAAAAAAGACTCCAGTTATAAGCTAGTGCTAGAAAGCTAGTGTCTAGCTAGCTCTAGTTTAATGATGGAAGATGAAGAGTTTCTTACACCTTCACGCCTTCAATCCAAGCTAAGTTTAGCTTGGATTGAAGCCCTGAATGTGTAGGCGGCAACGGCGTACCACGTCTTCAGTGTAAAAGTAGCAGCTACAGCGCTTAGATGTAAAGACTACATTCTAGCTAGATAGTAGGTAGGGCCAGGGCAGAGACTAAGATGTTGAATTATAGGTGTAACTATAAAAGAAGCGCCGAGGCGCCAATTAGACTTCATTTTTTAAATTACAGACTACGTTCTGACGTTTCGTTCCTCATTATACTCATAGTCGGGAAATTCTTCATTCGACTCATAGTCTGTAAGTTCTTTATTCGATTCATAGTCTGAAAGTTCTTCATTCGACTTATAGTCGAGTATTTTTTTATCCGACTCAGTCTGGAAGTATTAAAATTTCATCCGACTCATAGTCAGGAAGTATTTCATCCGACTCATAGTCGTCGGTTAGTTCTTAATCCAACTCATAGTCTGAAGTTCTTCATCCGACTCAGTCTGGAAGTATTTTATCCGACTCATAGTCCGGAAGTTTTTTTTTCGACTCATAGTCGTGTAGTTCTTAATCCAACTCGTAGTCCGAAAGTTCTTCATTCGACTTATAGTCAGGAAGTTTTTCGTCGGATTCATAGTCCGGAAGAATGTTTTCTTCTTCTTCTGCATACGGCCTCTTGATGCACCGGTTCATCGTAAGGCAGTAGACTACCATTTAGCCCCATCTATGGCACTTGATCCTGCAACAAATAATAATACATGTTATAGAACAAATTGCCACTGTTACCATTAGATTTTTTGTTGAAGGAACAAAACAAACTAAGATAATTTTCCACTATTTCTCAAAATTTTAGACATTTTGGACACCTGTAAAAAATTCTAAAGTACAATTAAAAATATAATTTAATAGGGAAATAAACTTACATTATGGGTCTCCTCTGACATAACCTGTCCGGTATGTAAGAGCCAGTATAGATAATACTCGTTTTCATAAGCATTATAACGCAGTTTCTCCAAATAATTTCCGAACACTTGACTCTGTTTTCCGGGCATGGACTCAACGAGAGCAGCCATATCAGGAACCCTTTCGTATTCCATCCAGAAATATGTAATAAAAAAATTATATAAAATCTTATATCTACCTAGGCTGTTCTAGACGTCTAATTTTTTTTTTTACATATAAATGCATACTTAGATTTTAAAAAGACTTACATTTTTCCGAGGACAGGACTACGACGGACAGTCTTGACCGGACAGTCTAAACAAAATAATAATAATTCTAATGAGGAGGAACACTAACTTTTTATCCCGACAGAGGGCGTTAGTCGGATGATCTTTGGTTTGAATTAAGAACTGTCAAACAGCTGTTTTTTTACAACTCTCGGCGCCAAATTGGCCATATCAGTCTCAGGCCGAAAGAAAAAAAAACTCAGCGTTTTCATTCGTGGGGGACAATCAACAAAAAAAAAGATCATCCGATTCCAGCGCCATCTTCTCACAGCTTTGCGTGTGCCACCCTATTGGAATACAAATTGGAATACTTAGATTTTAAAAAGACTCTTACATTTTTCAGAGGACAGGACAGAGAATAGTCGCCGACTACCAATTATTATTACAATTTTTTTATTAAATTATTAGTACAGTTAGAAGGTGGGTAGTCAGAAAAACGTAAACAAATAACGTTATAGACTACATACATCATCTTAACATCATACATCTTTAATGTCATAGCTATGCCTCAGCTCCAATCAATTTTTTTTTTCCAACTTTTATTTTTAATTCAATATTTTTGTATGTATCCAAAATTACTAACAATCGCCGAGTGATCATGATTAACCCAAATATCTCGGAATTATAATAATCTGCATTGCCGTCTAGTCGGCAATTTTGGAACCGACTAGTCGGCTAGTCTGCTAGTCGGCAGAACCCCTAGTCGGCCCATCTCTAGTAAGAACCATTTCATTTCAGTGGCACTTAAATTTTTCATAGCGTAACTGAATATTTCGTCTTTGCAGAACTTTGCATGAATATTAATGATTAATGCTTTAAAATATACCTATTTGTTTCTGGCCTGGGTGTTTTCTATGTAGGTAGGTTCTTTGTTACTCTCGTCTGACGTCTCTGACGTCTCAGGTTTCAGCAATTTCTCTGCATCGTGAGACTGTTTGTTCAAAGAAGGTGGCAGGCGTACGAGCGTTGGAATGGGAAAATTCAAAAGAACTTTGAAGGGATAGTAAATAGTACGTGAAACCCCTCAAGGGTAAACCTGCGAAACTCGAATGAACGAACAAAAATGGGTTAATTGCAGACCAAACACTGCACTGAGCCCGAGGTGACGGGCGTACGAGCGTTGGAATGGGAAAATTGAAAAGAACTTTGAAGGGATAGTAAACAGTACGTGAAACCCCTCAGGGGTAAACCTGCGAAACTCGAATGAACGAACAATCTCACGATGCAGAGAAATTGCTGAAACCTGAGGGAGACTTCGCAAATATTGCTTATTTCGTGTTTAAAAATAGAGTTGTAGGAGGAAGTAAACTGAATGTTGGTGATGTTAACGATCTTAATTGGAAATTGGCAAATGGATCCAACAAACTCTATATAAGGCTTAATATTACCGCTAGACCGATAGCGAACAAGTACCCTATCGGAAAGTTGAAAAGAACTTTGAAGAGAGAGTTAAACAGTACGTGAAACCGCTCAGGGGTAAACCTGCGAAACTCGAATGAACGAGGTTATTCGAGTTTTTTCGTTATTTAGTTTTATATTTAGTTTTTTTCATTTTCTTGAATATTGTGCGATAATCATTTATAAATAAGAAGTAGGTAAGTACTATCAAGTCGTTGAATAACGATACTCAACCGTTCCGTGTTGAAACACTAGGTTTAGGCCTAGGTTCATAAATAAGGTTTTTTAGAAAATAGGGTAGCCTACCTACTTTAAGTAATAAATTAAAGAGGCTTTTACAATATACAAATTTAATAAACCAAATGAATTTAAACAATTAAAAAGAAAATAATTAAGTACGTTGAGCAGTTATGTTGAAGACAATTAATAATTTACAAAGTATGGGTTTTACAATTGAACGTTTAAAAGGGAGACGGTAGTTCTCAGGGTCGTTGAGTAACAATAAAAAAACGAGTAATTCTTGCACTTGAGAGGGAGGACTAGGACTTAGCTTGGAGCCGGAGCGGAAACGTCTGAGCCGCCAGAATGGTCAGACGCCCAAGGATGCGCGGCTCGCTGCTACTTGAACGCCGAACGGTGCCGGTGCTCGCGCTGCCGGTGCAGACGCAGTGCAGGTGTAAGTAGGTAGGTGCAAGTGGTAGGTGCAAGTGGTAGGTGCAAGTGGTAGGTGCAAGTGGTAGGTGCAAGTGCTAGGTGCAAGTGGTAGGTGCAAGTGGTAGGTGCAAGTGCCCTGAAAAATTCAAAAGAAGCACTGAGGAAAAAAAGTTCTAATAAATAAATAATTAAATATAGGGAAATATTATGTCACTGCTGCAAGGCCCGTTCTGTGCAAGCGTGAAATGTCCGCTATGCCGGCACACGTGGCGACGAAGATGTTGGGTACAAAGATGGCGTGGCACTAGGTGTGGCAAAGTTACACGTGGCGGTTACAGCGTGCAAAGTTAAGCGCAGCAGTGAAAGAGTGAAATGCTGTGAGTAAAATTTGCTACATAATGTAAGCAGGAACAAGATGTAACGCCTAGAATGTAAATTGACTAAATTCTCTAGAAGTAATATTCTAAAGCGCGGCCACTCGCCAATTCCAAATGATAAAAATGATAATGTACTTAGGTGATTCTGTGCCGGTAGTATGTAACGTGCATGCCACGATAGCGTGCCAGCACGACACTAATAGAAAATACGGCACCATAGCACAAGCCTAAAAATGTACTGATTCTATAAATATCTATTTTATTAAATAGGTACGATAAAAACAATAAGCCACGTATGGTAATCTAACATACGGCAATAAAAATGATGGATGGTGTAACCGCGTGCTTCCACGAGTGAAGGTCAAATATGTTAAGCTGAGAATAAAAATCTGAATTAGGTAAATGTAAATGCTGATTGTCCGACTAAATACGGTACAGACCGTAATGCGGGACAGTTTAGCAATCTCAATTAATGGAAATTAGAAAAATGAACATGATTACTAAGTTAATGAAATATTATACGTGGAATGACTAAGCAAGAACTTTAGCTGCAATATAAAAATTAAGAACCTGGACAGAACAATAATTTCAACCCAAGAGAAACTCACCGTTAACAACGGGCACTGATTTTACTTATTATAAGAAAAATACGGGAGAAAGTTATCTCCTATAAATATTGTACTGAGGTTAAGGAGGATCTCAAGAAGAAAAAGGCCGGGACTGCATGAGCAACCGTTTATATATGAATGTCCCCTCTTTGGAGGTCCATTCTAACCGGCAAGTGCCTAAGAAAATATTTTGTAAATAAAACTGGTTACGGAATAATTTGGAACTAAAAGTCCGTATTAGAATTCCGTTCCCTATGTTTACATTTCATAATAGAAGCCTATAAGTACTTACAGTATGAATGAATTGATCAAATCTTTGAAACGTATGCCTAGGTATAGTGCTTATGTTGTCTAGACAGGAATAGGTGAATCTAAGTTAGTAAACCCGCGATACTAGCGCCGCGGCTGGGTAATAATTCTCTATATGAAATTACCAGAAATATTGAACTACCCGCTCGTAGAAAACCATAGACATGAAGCAATTCTAGCAAACAGAATTATGATTAGAAATTATTAAATTAAGTATTATTTAAACATAAAGGATTGATAAAAACATTAAGTTAAGTTAACAATTGGCTAATTTGATCTGTTATGATTTATTTTACATCGGAAAACAAAAATAAATTCCTTCGGTTGGTTCATAGACTAAAACAATCAAACAGAAAATTATCCATAGACAAATAACGTTTGATTGATTTTTACGAAAAACAAAGCTGTCAGTTGTAATTTAGTAAACAAAACGGAATGAATATCCAGTATAATATTAAATCAGTTCTTAATTACGTTATAATAGTTATTTAAAAGATTTTAAGTTAAGTGGAAAAGGACAATTGTTACAGTGTCGGCCGGACATCCCCAACATTCAGTTCACTTCCTCCTACAACTCTATTTTTAAACACGAAATAAGCAATATCATCTCCCTCAGGTTTCAGCAATTTCTCTGCATCGTGAGATTGTTTGTTCAAAGAAAGTACTTTACTGTGTAAAGAAATTACTACTGTGCCGTTTAGAATGACTCAAGACATGATTGCCGGTTTTGGTTCCAGCGGAGTAGAAGGTATCTTTAGAAGGTAGCCAAAAGCCTCCGTACCTCACCTCAGGCTCAGTGTTTGGTTTCCAAGCAAGCATGTGGAAACTTTTACCGACTAAGACTTCACCGTATTTTCTTAAAATTGATGTAAATAACAAAACGTAATAACAGCACGTGAAACCCCGAGGCGTACGAGCGTTGGAATGGGAAAATTGAATAGAACTTTGAAGCAAGCATGTGGAAACTTTTACCGACTAAGACTTCACCGTATTTTCTTAAAATTGATGTAAATAACAAAACGTAATAACAGCACGTGAAACCCCGAGGCATACGAGCGTTGGAATGGGAAAATTGAATAGAACTTTGAAGCAAGCTTGTGGAAACTTTTACCGACTAAGACTTCACCGTATTTTCTTAAAATTGATGTAAATAACAAAACGTAATAACAGCACGTGAAACCCCGAGGCGTACGAGCGTTGGAATGGGAAAATTGAATAGAACTTTGAAGCAAGCATGTGGAAACTTTTACCGACTAAGACTTCACCGTATTTTATTAAAATTGATGTAAATAACAAAACGTAATAACAGTACGTGAAACCGCCGAGGCGTACGAGCGTTGGAATGGGAAAATTGAATAGAACTTTGAAGCAAGCATGTGGAAACTTTTACCGACTAAGACTTCACCGTATTTTGTTAAAATTGATGTAAATAACAAAACGTAATAACAGTACGTGAAACCCCGAGGCGTACGAACGTTGGAATGGGAAAATTGAATAGAACTTTGAAGCAAGCATGTGGAAACTTTTACCGACTAAGACTTCACCGTATTTTATTAAAATTGATGTAAATAACAAAACGTAATAACAGTACGTGAAACCCCGAGGCGTACGAGCGTTGGAATGGGAAAATTGAATAGAACTTTGAAGCAAGCATGTGGAAACTTTTACCGACTAAGACTTCACCGTATTTTATTAAAATTGATGAAAATAACAAAACGTAATAACAGTACGTGAAACCCCGAGGCGTACGAGCGTTGGAATGGGAAAATTGAAAAGAACTTTGAAGCAAGCATATGGAAACTTTTACCGACTAAGACTTCACCGTATTTTATTAAAATTGATGAAAATAACAAAACGTAATAACAGTACGTGAAACCCCGAGGCGTACGAGCGTTGGAATGGGAAAATTGAAAAGAACTTTGAAGCAAGCATGTGGAAACTTTTACCGACTAAGACTTCACCGTATTTTATTAAAATTGATGTAAATAACAAAACGTAATAACAGTACGTGAAACCCCAAAGCGTACGAGCGTTGGAATGGGAAAATTGAATAGAACTTTGAAGGGATTTAAACAGTACGTGAAATTTGGTATTTTTTTTAACAAGAAATACCAATATATCAATATATGTCACAAATTATTATAATATATGGAGTCAACTACTAAATGTCTTGTTAAACAAATCTCCATATTTAATAAAACAATTTCATTTCATCTTGTAAGCGCAACATAGAAATACATAAAAGAGAATTTATAATCACTATGGTCACATTTTTTTAACCGCTTTATAACTAGGGTTGGTGTTTTTACCTGCTGGCAACTAGGGCATGCAATATCGGAAGGTTTTCAATCTCGGGACGATATCGATATTAAGAGCTCAATCCCGGGATCCCGGTATTGATACTGAGATTTTAGATATCGTTAAAAAGGCGAATTTAATACAATAAAAATGTGTTACATCTAAAATATTTAATATATTTAAGACTCTAGTGGTTTCATTACGTAAATAAGTTACCCCGAGGGCCGTCCACCCCATCATTTTGGAAATATGGCGGACAAATAGCCTAAACCTGAAAGTGTCTAAACTTTCGCGCCAAATTCTAGGCGCACCACTTAAATGATGTTAGCAGAAAAAAATTGCATGCGAGCTTGTATAAAAAAAATTGTCTTAAAAATTGCAATGAATCACGTTACTTTTATTGTTATAAAAATTTTACCAATTCCCTACGCTTCTAAATCTTTACAGATCTCTTCCTCAGGGGTAGACTAATTTGGGTTTAATTTTAATAGTTCTATTCAATCATTCCATGAGGAATAATATAGCTAAAAACCTTAATTTATACCCAACTTCTTCTTCGTTTGCACTTCGAAAGCTGTAGCGAAACTTCGAAAAAATGGTTGAAATAAAAATAAAAGTTGGAAAAAAAAAAGGAGCTGAGGTATATGTAGTTATGACATTTTAGATGTTTAGATGATGTATGTAAGACGTGTTTTGTTTATGATTTTCTGACTACCCACCTTCTAAAGTGTACTACTAATTGAATAAATATTGGTTTTATTGTATAATTGTTGCCTGCCGACTAGTCGGTTGAACTCCCGACTAGACGGCGACTAGTGGGCCCATCTCTCTATATAACATAGTGTTCATAAAAAAGATTGGTGGTACTGTACTTCTTCGTGGAGGACACTAGTTCTATGCTCGAAAAAAATACAAGAGTGGTTTGGCAGTGTGGGCTTGCACAAACAGAAATGCAAAGAAATGAAATACCTACTAAACAAAACAAAACAAAATAGTTTGCTAATTTTGGGTTCATTTGATTACAATTATGTTCTTTATTGAGAAAGAGTCATGGAAATACTAATGCTTGTAAGATAATAATGATAATAATCTTTCTTAAAGATTGCTGTATGTAACATCCTCCAATATTTATCTTTATCTGTTACATTAACTTGCTACCTCCGTACATTCCATGACAATGTGATGGATAACAGTTAACTTATCTTTATATGTAAGTGTGAAAATATATTATTTTTACACAAGTCATTAGATATTTGTCATCTAAATAAAAAAAATAATATAAAATCTTAAATCTACCAAGGCAGTTCTAGATTTTTTTTAGATTATTCCGAGGTTATTTCGAACATCAAATTTTTGAAATTCTTTTGTTCTACGAATTTTGGAAATTTAACACAATAGCAATAACAAATTGGAATACAAAAACGCCGCGACCTCTCTCCGTCCGTCCGTCTGTCTGTCTGTCTGTCTGTCTGAGGAAGGAGATAAATTGCTTTTACAAGTGAAGGAAAACACCGAGATGTGTCGGTACATAACAGAAAACCGCTCCTACAGTGAAGTAAAACATCATGATATCGCCCATTTATCGTCTTGGCGTGGGTGTAGGCGGATTATCGACGGTGTGAAATTCTTTAAAACACCCCTTCAGGCAGAGCGATACTTTGTACTGTTCGCAAATAAACCTCGTGCGGCTATTTTTACACCATACACATAGAGCATGTTTGGATGGTCCCTCGCAAATGAAGTGATTCCCTATCAGTATTGGCCGTTTTATGAGTTGGTTGCACTGGAGTGATTTAGTAACTACCCGTCCCGGTGTGATTGGCGTCTCAATCAGAGGTCTACTGATAAGAATCAATTCATCGACCAACTGTTGGCGAAAAGTCTTTTGCTCTATTCGAGGATGGCGAGTCCTATATATTACGTAAGAATTTAATATTGTTACATTTAAAAGAAGCCTGAAAAGTTTTTTATACCACACCATATTTCGAGCCCTTTCAATAGGATGCGCCGAAAGAAGCTGGTCCTTCTTATCTATCCCCCCCATAGATAAATTATAGTCAAGGACCACTTGAGGTTTAAATTTGTACCGACCATATTTTTCTGTCCCTCCTACCAAACCTTTATGAAACGTTGAAATTAGCGAAACTAAATTTGTGTCTTTCCATAATAATATTGAGAGGTCGTGGCAGAACGACTGCACAGCCTCGCCAGTCCTTAACTCAGTCTTGGACATACTTTTGATGGACTCGGGGACTAATTCCCCATTCACCATTATTGTCCCGAAGCAGTCCGTACCGTTGGCCTTCAGGTACCGGGCCAATAAAGGTGAATTGTAAAAATTGTCCATCGTCAAAGTGTGCCCTCGGTTGAGTAAAGGACCGACCAGATCGATGACGATTCGGGCAGTGGCGTTAGTGGGTGGTGGGAGCGTTCTGTATGTCTGTCTGTCCGTCTGTTCTGTATCGGTTGTCTGTCTGTCTGTCTGTCTGTCTGTCTGTCTGTCTGTCTGTCTGTCTGTCTGTTCGTCTGTCCCGTCTCCGTGTTTACCGGTATAAACGAAAAGCTTCCACAAGTAGCCGGTTTTCGATTCGCACAGTTCGTAGCTTTTAACCCCGACCTTGGCGGCCTTGGTAGCTATCTTCTGGGCGAAGGAAAGCCGGCCGTGCCACTTGAGAAGAGACTCGTCGATAGCAATGTCACGTCCCGGAAAGTAAAGGGTGCTGAACCTCTCATTGAGATGGTTCAGCATGGGCGTTATTTTCCGCAGTCTGTCCGTCGTAGTCCTGTCCTCAGAACAGTGTAAGAGTCTTTTTAACATAACAAAACGATGGTGTGTCATTAGAGTCTTAAATCTGTGCATAGTGAGATACCCATTTTCTTCCCAATAATGATTCTCCACGGTCAGAGGGGCTAACCCTTGGAGAATTAAAATTGAGAAGAAAATGCGTATCTCGTCTCTGTCAGTGTTAGTCCAGCCGTTAAGTCGCGACGAAGCAGTCAGGTCTTGGTCAATAACAAAAGTGGCATGCCGGTTGGTCTGTGTCACGATCATGTCAAGGAAGTCGTCGTCAAAGTATTTGTTAAATATGTCAATAGGTCTAGTTGTGTCAGTCACGTCAAAAATATCCGGCAGTGCCAGTGAAAGAATGTCGTTGTCCAGTAAAAGTCTCAGGGTCGTGAGACCAGTCGAAAGTCAAGTTGACGTTAGTGGGTAGGGTGGGCAGCAAATTCTGTAAAAGTCTGTCAGAGTCCGCGTCCTGTCGCTCCAACCATTCCACGTGCTCCGAATCCTCAATCAGCGGTAGCGCCGGCTGAGCAATCGCCAGAATCGCGGAGATAAAAGCCTCGGAATTCAAAGCATCGTCGTCGTAAATCGGGCCCGCTTCCACGTCATCTTCGTCGTCGTCGTCGCTTTCGACGGACGCCAACATGTCTGCTATTAACATCTGCCCTTTTGTCGTATGCAGACCTTTAACAATATATATATGTCGGCGCGGGGTATATTAAGTACCTAAGGAGTGACCGGTGCCAACGCCGCGCCGGCGCTATTCGAGAATGTTTACATTAACAACATTAGTTCTTATCGGAACTTTTAGACAAAGAGAGTCCTTGTTGTGTTCCTTAGAAACGGGATGTGTTTATACATCGAACGTAGCCGTGGGCCAGAGTACTGGATAGTTAGTAGTTCAGTTGTTCTTGGGACGAACTCGGGTTTGGTCGCCCAGTGATCGATACTCTTTGTAGAACCGGGATAGAGACGAGACGCCTAGTGGTGCGTGACTCGTGACTCGTGATGTGACTCGTGGCCCACGTATTCGTTTCCGTTTCATTAATTAATTTAGTGATAATTGTTAACGCCTAATATTTAGTGTGCGTGTTTATATCCGAACCTCGTTGATATTGAGTGTATAAAATACTATAGGGCCATATTAAGAGACAGGCCGTATTACCTGCGCGCACCCGTGCTTGTGTTATTGTGCACCCGTTATCGTATTAAACTGTAACCGTTGATTAAACCGATATTCGTGTGTGTGACTGTATCCACTCCTGCCCACAAATCATGGAACCGAATAACCATGCTGATGAAGTTCTAAGGCCCCTAATCCGCTCGCTGCGACATATATTTATAACTAGCTGGCCCGACAGACCTACAACCCTACACTACTTCTACCCTACCCTACTACTTCCCCACCCCACTACTATCCTACCCCTACTACTAGCCCCTACCTACGACTATTCTCTAAAAAATCGGTATATATCTTCATAGAGGGCGTGTTGTCATAAACATCACATCACAGTGCAGCTCATTTAAATAAATAGTTTTACTTAGTGCAAAGTGAAGACAGTGAAAAATTATCACATATTCAGGGACAAAGAACAGTTTAAGCGGAAAACCAGAGTATAAATCGACTTTACCTGTGAGAAATCGGATAAAAAGAGCGATGTGAACAAAGTGCTAAGAACCAAGTGAAATACGAAAAATCTGTAACTGCAGATGCGCGCTTGGTCAAAATAAACGGACAGTAATCATATTGAGTACTCTAGTATTTTGGTATTTTTGCAAATATAGTAAACCTATGAAAATTGCTAAACAGACTTTTTCAACAGATATTTAATGGGCGTCATCAGGTGATGGTCGAACGCTGCCCCGATAGGAAAATGTTCAGTCAATTCCCACTTGTTATTGGTAACCACCAATCAGAAGAGAGAAATACTAGATGTTAAATACTGAAGTACTAGACTTCCAGTATTCAGTATTCGACATCTGACGACGCTGTAGTGTCTCCATCGGACTCGACGTCGATCCCCGATTCGACATCCATGTCTTCCTCACCAAAGAGGGGATCTGCACAAGGTTATTGAGCAGGTCTACTGCCTTCTGGTAATGCAGTAGATCCCGGTTGATGTCGTCTTCGACTATAAAACTTTTTAGATTACTATTTCTCTCCCGTGATTCATAAAGTTAATTGTTAAGACAGTAATAGAGAAAGTGGTTGATCCACTTAATGATCCGAGTTAAAGTACTTAATCCTTTCATTTTCGTAACTAATGGTGATTAGCTAATGAGGTAGGTAATCGATTTTTGTAATTTTCTTACCTAACTATCGCAAAAAAGTCATTAAATTATGAATCCATTAAAGGGTTACAATAATGGACCCATTACTCTTTTACCTGAGTTACTAATTTGTCATTGTGTTGGTCAATGGTTCTCATCCAATGTCCCTTTGAACCCTAGGTATTTGAACCCTAAATGAAAATACAAGTGCTAAGTTACACTCTAATTTTTGAAATATTTATGACATTTTATCGTTCTATTTGTCATCTCATGTTAATGTTTAGGTACCTAAGTAATTTATTTTGTTTTAGTTGCAAATTGGAATAAGAACTGTGGCATCCTAACATTTTTTTTTTCAGGAATTACAAATACCATTTCCAACTTCTTTATATAAAATTGATCGAAGTTAAGACTTTTACCATAGCATGTAAGAGTGATAAGTTTGGCCTGATTGATTCTAGCACTATACTATTTTTTATGTTTATTCCTCAAAGCATTCTACTAGAATTATTTTACATGGAGAAATGCATCATGCGTTTCTCCTTGTATAATATTTTTAGTTTAACTGCAGTTAGTATAAAATATTATTTGCCAAAAGGTTAGATATTACATTACGTACTTGTAAATGTAGAACAGAGATAGATAGTTCGCTACTTTATATTGACAAAATGACTAAATATCAAAATATAATTTATTTCATTATTGTAATTCAATAGTAGGTGTATTGAAAAGCTACTTATGCGTTAGTGCCAAATTGTTACTAATAATTTAAAGATAACAGAGTTATATTTAAAAATAATAACAATTCTACTAATCTTTCTTCAACAAGCGCTGACAAAGAGTGCCGCTATCGCTAATTACTTTTACTTACTTTTAAAATGTCTTTATTTCATAAATATGCTTACATGAGTTAGTACATGATCTAGTAATAATTAACTATGTCTACAGACTGAGGCGCCTTTATAAAATACTTAAATTGGGGGGTAAATACAGGTTAAACATACGCTAAGAAATACAAAAACATCCGCAAAAAAGGTGATATAAGCTATAACTAGCATTACATTTGCAAATTTATAAAACCTACCTAACCAACAAAAGAAAGAAAGAAAGTACCTACCTACCAAGGTATATTTATTAAATCTACAATAAGATAGGACAATTTTAATTATAGAATTGCCTACATTGCAGCATATCCACATAAGTCTTAGTTTAGGATATAAATATGCGTTACAATTGATACCTTTGTAAGAATTGCGTTGTCGGATACATTTATAGGTACTTACATGGAATCCCGCAACATACACAATAAACACATTCCAAATAGCTAGCACAACAGATACCTTGTGAATATTTAAGAAAACATAATTATTTATAAAAAAATTTAACATATTATTAGAATTAGAATGAATTTTTTAATTTTTTACTACAAATGGGGGTAATCACAACTAATCAACGGTCAAGCGGTAACCGAGCTATCGCTAATTACCCCGCACTTCACCGATGCCGTCCGTGCGCTCTATATAAAAGCTCACACCCCCCGACAGTAGTTCATTCGCATTCTGCACTTTGCACAAGTTTCTTCGTTACTTATTTTACGTTTGTGATTATTTTTTAACATTTAAAATGGAATTCGAAAGGGTTCCTGATATGGCTGCTCTCGTTGAGTCCATGCCCGGAAAACAGAGTCAAGTGTTCGGAAATTATTTGGAGAAACTGCGTTATAATGCTTATGAAAACGAGTATTATCTATACTGGCTCTTACATACCGGACAGGTTATGTCAGAGGAGACCCATAATGTAAGTTTATTTCCCTATTAAATTATATTTTTAATTGTACTTGAGAATTTTTTACAGGTGTCCAAAATGTCTAAAAGTTTGAGAAATAGTGGAAAAAAATCTTAGTTTGTTTGTTTCTTCAAAAAAAAATCTATTTGTAACAGTGGCAAATTGTTCTAAAACATGTATATTTCTTGTTGCAGGATCAGGTGCCTGAGATGGGGCTAGATGGAAGCCTACTGTCGTACGATGAGCCGGCGCATCAAGAGGCAGTAGGCCACCCTGAAGACATTCTCCCGGACTATGAATCCGACGAAGAACTCCCCGACTATGAGTCGGAAGAAGAACTTCCGGATTATGAGTCGGAAGAACTTCCGCATTATGAGTCGGGGGAAGAACTTCAGGATTATGAGTTTGGGGAAGAACTTCAGGATTATGAGTCCGGGGAAGAGATGGAGATCGAACGCGCCTCGGATACTGATACAGCGTCGTCATCCGACGAAGATATGAAATACTGAAGATTGGCCTGTTCCGACCTTCAATATATCACATCAAGGAAATGACCGCTGTGTCTCGTGTCGTATTCGGGTTTGATCATTATCTCATCTGATGACGAAGTGGTCTAAGATGTAGCACGCCGGCCGTGAAAGAACTGTCCACTCGTTACTTAGAGAGTAGAGACTACCAAAATTACACCTGTCCGTCCGTACTCTATAGCTATACCTACTGTAATTTATGTAAGATTGTAAATCTGTTATGTTAGTGTTTAAGTTATTTTATTAATTGTAAAATGTATACTTTTTGTTATGTTGTTTGTAATTAATTTATTTGTTGATAAATTGTAATTGTAAATAAAATGTACCTATAGGTACCTATTTGTAAGTTGTCTCTATTTAATAAACATGTTTATCTGTATTTTTGTTTTTGGTATATTTCGAAAAAGTATGTAGTTCCTTATGTTTATTCTCGATTAAGTTAGTAGGTTTTCTCTTTGAGTAAACGTCTATCATGTGCCTTGCTCAATGCAGAAAGCCAAACTTATATTTAGAAATGAAAGTCTGGATAGCCAGACTAATCTTTTGGGACGTAAAAACGCGAGCCCCGGGATCACCATACCCCTCGCGCGCCGATTTACCTTCTTACATAGGTGATTGTCTTTTCATCCAAGCAATGGTACCGGTTGCATCCCTTTCAAAAGCCCGGGGTTCCCTTAAACACAGTAGGTGACCTACTGTAAATCCCTTTTATTACACCCACGGGAAGAGATAGGGTAACCCTATTTTTCAGGAGAAGAAATTTAGAAATGGTAGTTTTACCACACAGACAGGCGCCCTATATGTGTGGTAAAACTACCACAAAGATTGGGCGCGGCCGCATAACGGCGGCTACCGTGCTAAGTGGACGAGGGCTACCGTGTCATGGGCGGGCATGTCCAAAGACGCGAGTTCCAACACACAAAGAGAAACTCGGCTTCGGAACGTTATATGATTAACACAGCGGATTCCGGGCTCGGAAAGTTGACGAAGAGCATCTTTTGATTCAATAACTTAACTTTAAAATAAGTAACTACGTGAGCGTAGTCCTAGGCGGGATATACCTAAAATGTGGCAAAAAAAATATGGTCCTGCCAATGAATAATACATGAGAACAAAAGACTCTAGTCTATAAGGCATTAAAATGTAATGAAATAAATCGAGCGAACTTTCCACCAATTCTCAAAGTTTTGGTCGTTATAGACCCTTTATTTCTTTGTCCGTTCTTATTTCATTTAACGATCTACTACCTCCTGCTTAACCGATTGATCACCAAAGTAGATTCAGTTCCATCATTAGTTGACGATGGACATCCCCCAATTTATTGACTTTTAAATAATGAACCACATAGACGTAGTCATTTGGCGGGACACCTAATCTGTGGCATACAAATATAGTCATGTGACAATAAATAATACAAAAAACAGAATGGCCAACTCTAATCTGAAAAACAGTATAAATGTAATGATTTCAATTGAGTGAACTTTCTGCCACTTTTCAAAGTTTTCATTTATGGCCCTTCATTTCTTCGTCCGACTTTAAAACACGAGGTTTAGGTAACACGCCTATCTGTAAATATATCAATGCTGTCTATCTAATATATAAAATTTCCATGTCACAGTGTTAGTTACCGTACTCCTCCGAAACGGCTTGACCGATTTTTATGAGATTTTGTATACGTATTCAGTAGGTCTGAGAATCGGCTACTATGCTACTATCTATAATTTATAAGGCAAAACAACGTTTGCCGGGTCAGCTAGTAATCATATAAAGATCACTTACCTAAGCCTACAGTAACAACATGCAATCTATATCCCAGCATCATTAGATACTGCTTGTTGTTTGTCGCATTTCTATGCGCTCTTATACCTTGGAAATTGATTATTTAAATATAACCATATAATGTAAAAGGGTTTAAAAAATGTATTTTTTGGTGAAACTAAACCGACAAGATCTAGGAAGCCGTAAGCTCCTTATACTAGATATTCCTATTGAATACTTGACATTGTTTATTTCATTTTTAAAATAGCAGTTAGTTATTTTGTATTTAAATAATTTACAAAATATTTATGTTAAAACAATATTAACCAGATTTAATACAATATTACAAAAATATTACAGCTAACTTAATTACAATTTATTTACATGAATATCTTACTACAAACTAACAACACTTTTGCCGCAGTTTATGTCATAGTCATAACTTACAAATTACAATATCACATTTTTAGGAACAATTAAGTATAATATGTATATAGTATATCCGTCGTCTAGTACCCATAGTACAAGCCTAGCGCTTAGTTTGGGTCTTAGATTGCGCTGTGTGTAAACGTTATGCAATATTTATTTATTTATTTACAGAATATCTTACTACAAAGTAACAAAACTAATGCCGCACATTATATCATAACTCAATTACAATATCAGTAAATTAAATAAATTAAACACAGTATAGTTATAACTATACTGCGAGCCGAGCTGTTTCCGAGCTTTATAAAGCTCGGAAAACATTTTGGTGGTATTTAATCTGTGTAAATATCATAACTTAAATTACAATATCACAGTGTAGTTATAAAGCACGGAAGACATTGTCGTGGTGAACGGTCTGTCTTTTATAAACGTGCTACATATTAGACCATATCATAATTTCAATCAGATTAAATGGAGGTCAAACACTTGCCTACGGATGACACTAATCGCAGTCAGTTAGTTTATCTCTTCCCAACCAATCGGAAGAGAGAAATACTGAAAGCTTCAGAAGACGAAATGAAACGCAACCATATCCTCTTCATCGGCTATTGACTCTGTATCCGAGAACGTAACGTCGACCCTCATTCGTCGGCTTCATATTCCGCGATAAGTTCATCGTCAAAAAGTTCTGGACTCATTGTCAGAAAAACTATGACGAGGCATGACGATTTCCTCGTCCGACTCATAGTCTGGAAGAAGATATTCACTGGTCTGTACTACTGCCCCCCGACTCACAGGCTCATCATCTGCCAGTAAACTCAGTTCTATCATCAACTATCGATGCGCATCGCCCGGTTCGTTCAGTTCTTCAAAACTGAGTCACCTCATTTGTGGGATATGGTCCCTTAAAAGGTCTCTTTCCAGATACAGTTGTTCAAGTACCTTCTTGGCCAGTATGTTCTAAGCTGGCAAAAGTAACTGAGTCAATACTCTAATTAGGTTGGTAGGTACCTAACCTACCTATCAGTGAATAATTATTACTATAATGAATAATACCTACCTCCTAATTAACTTAAGGGATTAAATTATATTGCCTAAGTGAAAGTACGGAATGACGTTGGAATCATTATATAAATTAGCGCCAAAAGATCATTATATTATGAATCATAATGATATACTTAAGAGGACAGTCTCCATTCTCTTTCTCCATACAAATGTAGTCGACGGTTTCCTCCCTGGATAAAGACATTAGAGCAAATATGTTTATGCCATAAAACCTATATCTGTCATGACCGTCGACTACGTTTGTATGGAGAAAAAGAATGGAGACTGTCCTCTTAAGGGTTACAATAATTCAGATACTTCCATCTATTACCTACTTCGAGTACTAATATCAAAGTATGTGATTCTCAACCAACGGCCCTCTAATCGCTATTGAACTCTGAAAGTATACTATTGTCCTATAACTTTTAACTTTCAAGTGTAATTTTGTAAAAACTGTATTAAAGTTATTTTTCAGTGGCAAACACTGAAAATTTCCCTCGATTACGAATATTTATCTTTTCTACAGCATTACAACCATCGCACCTAGTGTACGTCTATTTAAAATTTCCTCTATCTATTACTATTATAAAGCGGAAGAGTTTGTTTGTTTTTTGTTTGTTTGTTTGAACGCGCTAATCTCAGGAACCATATTAAATAACTTGAAATTGTTTCGATTTTCCGATATATTATTTTATTCCTAAAATGCAATTTTCATAATATTAGCTGACGATTAAGTAGGACTGTAACGACTTATGTTAACTAGATAAATATAAATAAATACGTTATACCACTTTTATGGATTCCTATGAAATTATTTCCCTAAAATTTTATAAATGTGTAGAAAAATTAAATTTGTAGAAATATTAAATAAAATTAAATGACATAATTAAGAAATTAAATGGTCTATTATTAAAAAAAAAGATGGCTGTCGCTAATCTACCCCGGCCACACCGCTGCAGTCCGCCCGCACTATAAAAGGGCTCTTACCCCGGGCTCTGACGTCAGTCGCTCTATGTTCGTCCGGTCCGCCGTAACGACAAGTAGTAACCTTTTTGCCATTTATTGCCAAGAGAATGTTTACTTACGATATGGAATACTCTAATGAAATAATACCCGACTTGAAGAACCTCCTTGAGTCATTCCCGGTCGAAGAAAGCAGGCAGGAACTTGTGAAATATGTACAGGCCCGACGCAACAATGCTGCTAAGGCCCAGCATAAACTTATGTGGCTCCTACAAACAGGGCAGGTGATGGAAGAGACTGAAATCATTGTAAGTTTTTTTTTATCTAATAACTTATTTTATTATGTTTGTTAACCTATTGTGTTTTAGATGCTGATATGAAATTTATAAACTTTCAACATTTGGGTTCTTTAAAGTTCTAAATAGTACTAAAGGGCTACTTCATTGGATGTTGTACTGTTTTTCTTATTTTAGATATTTGTATATTTTGTTAATTGTTCTTTAACATGTATTATTTCTTGTTACAGAATCATATCCCAGAAATAACCAGCATGAGCTTCGAAGACGTCAACGAGCCCGGGGATGCTCATCGTCAGTTGATGCTGGAACTCAGTCTACTGCCTGATCACGAACCCGTCGTGAGTCAGGAGGCAGACTTAGTTCTTCCAGACTATGAGTCTGATGAGGAAATTGTCAGGCCTCATCAGACTCATAGTTCTTCTGACGATGAGTCAGATTTTTCAGACTATATGTCTGAAAATTCTGATTATGTTCCGCCATATAGTATGGTGGAATATGAAGGCGATGATGAGATGGAGGTCGATCCAGAATGCTCGGATGCAGAGTCGATTGCCGATGAAGACGATATGGTTCCGTTCCATATCGTCTTCTGAAGTTTTCGGTTTTTCTCTCTTCCGATTGGTTAGGAAGAGAGAAACTACCGTGATTTCTGTCATCTGTAGGGGTTTTACCTCCATTTCATCTGATTCTTATTGATAATGTGGACTAAGATGTAGCACATTTACATAGACCAAATACCACCGAAATGTCTTCCGTGCGTTATAGCCACACTGTGATATTGTAATTTAAGTTGTGATTTAAATATATGCGGCATTATTTTTGTTTTACGATATTCTGTAAATAAATTGTAACTTGTACTTGTAATATTCGTTGTATTTTTATTGTTAATCTTTAAGTTATATTTAAATGTTAGGATATATTTTCGTGTTAGTCTTAAGTTTCCTGTAATTATTTTAATTGTATTTATTGTTTTATATAAATTGTAATTTAAAATAAGTTGTCTATATTCAATATACATTTTATTTGTATCTTTGTTGTTCATATTTCTTTACCCTTTAAGTTCCACATACCTACACTTGATTAGGATATTTAGGGCTAACGAATATTATACCTATTAAAAAAAACTTGCACAGTAAAAACATGTAGCATCTTTGCTGCGTTTTTTTTATAAATTTATATATAAGAACTTAGCCAAGTTCTTAGAAACAATAACCCGATGGAAGTTTTCTAGAAAAAGATTTTTATACGCAAAACGCATACCTAAGTTAAAGATTAACGAAAATACTTACTGTTTTAATTATCTCTTCAATATTTAATTGCTCTCTAAATTTAAATTGAATATGTTTCTGTTACATAGAAATTGCATTTAGGAGTACCTAGATAGTATTATTGAAAAATGTAAACAAACTTAGACTTTCTTAATCTTGTTAAAACACAAACCCCTAATTATTATTGTGTAAATAAAAAATACGAGGGGATCAAAGGACCATTGTTTGAGAACGATTGACTTTCATAATAACAAATGATACGGGACGCTGCCGTAATCTGTAGTTTCTCATTTTTTGGTATCTATGGAAATATGGTAGGCTTTAAAAAGGTGATATAGAATCAATATACCCATAGTACAAGCCTAGTGCTTAGTTTGGGGCTAGATTGCGCTGTGTGTAACGTCGTGCAATATTTATTTATTTATTTATTTAATGTTGAATTATTATTTTCTTCGTCAGCCATCGACATTATATCCGTAATCCATATCTGAGGTTTCCATACGTGCGTATCTTCGACCTCGACCATCGTCAGCCTCATAAGAGGTTTCGTCGATATAGGCATCGTCAGTAAGATCTCTGAGGTAACTGAGGCTTTAACAATAAATAAAACATGTTAAAGGACAAATAACAACAATTATCTAAAATAGGAATAAGAAAGACAATGAAGTTTTCGTATGTCGTATCTCCTCGTCAGTCTGGAAGAACTACTTCAACTGCCTCCTGACTCACAACAGGTTCATCATCAGGCAGTAGACTCAACTCCATCATCAGATGACGATGAGTATCGCCGGGTTCATTGACTTCTTCGAAACTGAGGCCGCTTATTTGTGGACTATGATCCTGAAACATGGAATAATACATGTTAAAGGACAAATAACAAAATAGATAATTATCTGAAATAGGAAAAAGAAAGACAATGAAGGTTTCGTATGATAATTTCCTCGTCAGAGGAGGTTCTCAATTTACTTAATATACGAGATGTCGTCCGTCTCATAGTCTCATAGTATATGCACTACATGAGTTGAAGAAAGTCTAGTTACAAAGCTAAAGGAACCTAGATCATCATATGTTATGTTGTTTTTCTTCTCTTTTTTATTTTATTTTAAATTAATCAAGCATTTTTGAGCTGAAAAACAAGCTGTAAAGAAACAATTGTTTTATTGGTTTATAGATAACGAATATTATCAAAATGTAGGCCACGCCTTTGTTATACAAAAAGTTTTTTGATTCTTCAAATACTCCTAATTAAGTGCATTATATTACTTGCAACTTTTATTAAAGAAACTTCTAGGTACGGTTTATAGATCATGACTTTAAATATCAGCAAAAAATACCAGTACCTACTTATTCTACATTTTAACCACTTGCCTCTCCAAACTCTCCGGCAAAATAATCAATAGTCAAAATTCAAATTTAAATTCATATAGGTATATTTATTCATTTAGAACGATGTATAAATTACTTACGTACGTACGTTTTGAAACGTCGAGAAACGTACCTTCTCTGATTAGGTGTCCTAATTTTGCGAACGGATTAAGTTTTATTGCTTTCAATGAAGCAACAAAACCACTTTTTTGCCATTCAACTTATTCTAATTATTTGTAGACAAAAGAAAGTGCATTCCTTTCCTTAGCTTTATTGACGCCGCGATGTGGGAAGTCAGTTAAACAGTTGACTTTAATATCTTTTGGTTTTATTGATTAAATTTCCAACTGCAAGTACTTTTATTGCAATAGGGGTAATTAACAGTTAAAAAAATGTAATTTAATTATAACTATAAGCTCTTACTGTAACTGTCAATTACTGTAAGCTCTGATACATTGGGAATGGATATCTTTTTTTTAAACTTATTATTTTTATTTTTCGATCTAATCTAGCATCATCTAGTATGCTTCTAATTCTCTAGCTAGACAGATACCTATTATTAAAACATAAATTAAAAGACGAGCAGCGGCCTACGATTGCACCCGTGAACATCTCGATCACGTGGGAATTTCGTAAAAACACAATTTCCAAATTTCATGTCTCGAAGACCAGCGGTTTCGGTTTTGCGTTGCTCGCTATATTTGTCAAACATAATTCAGTCAATCAGTCAAGACTTTGAATTATATATGTGTAGAATGCCGAATTCGCACAAAATTGAGGTAGGTAATGGTAAAACGGGTTGAGCGCTTACTTTGTAATAAGTTGAACTGTGGTTGAACTCAAGAATACTTTCGTCAAAAAGTAGCAAGTTCAGGTTCGATGTCCCTAGACAACGTTCCCTGTTTTCGGTAGAACTGGTTTGCTAGTCACTTGTGTTTTATTCATTTTGCAAATGGTATTTTTGTACTGCATGTGCAATTTTGGCTGCTTACATGTTGCGTCTTGTTTAATTCTTTCTTCATAGAAACTTTCATATTCATAGAAATGTGAATGTATAGTAAGTAGACACACTAAAATTTATAATTAAATACAAATGATTTTCATACGAAAAACTAAATTAGACAGCCTGGTGTCTAATTTAGTTTTCCAATGTTAACATTAGCATAAAACATTAGAAAAAAATAAATAAAATAAAATAATAACAACATTATTTTTCTAATGTTTTTCGAGAACAAATAGTTTTGGTTAGGATATTAAAACAGGTTTTATGTCAAGTTAGAGGCCTTAGGGCGATCCCTGAAAACTCTTATGAACAACCATACAAAAAAAAGAAAGTTATTCGTAACGTAGGTAATAATATTATCTTAATAAGCATGCAAGTATAGGTAAACTATATATCTAGAAATCTTTAAGTTCCTACATCTTAAAATTAATAGTTTTAATAATTAAATGATCCCCGATTTACAAAAACAAAAAAAGTAGGTACCTACATACATAGTAGCGGAGTTAAAATGCATGAATTGTTTGAATCGGTTCTATATTGAAAATGGAATTCAAAATACGAAATAGAAAAATACGCGCTATTCCATATTTTTCAAGTTGTTGCATATCCACCGGAGCTTATTCACACACGCATGCCCACATTCCGTGCCTTCCACCGAAATCATATAAAATAGCTCACATCCCCGAATCCAGTGCATTCGCACTTTGTCGTCCTTGGGGCACAAGTACTAAGTATATTGCATTTCAGTAGGTACCTACTTTTAAAATTAAAATGGAAGATGGAAGAAGAGTCTTTGATTTTGAGGCTTTAATAAAGTCGTGTCCAGACGATGAATTTAGGCGGCACCTAAGGAAATATTTGAGGGAACTCCGATGGAAAATGCAATTATTGGAAGAAAATCTTAAAATGATTGAGCAAATTGGGCAAATTCAACAAGAAATTCAAGAAATTGTAAGCATTTATTTTTACTAAGTTCTTTTTATTTTTAGTCGTTTAACTTTTTGATATCTTGGTTAAAAAAGGTGTAAAAGCGCGCAAAAGGGCTATTGAAAATCGGGGTATTCACTACGTTTTTAATTATGATTCGGAGGACAGCAAATTAATAATTAAAAATATGGCAAATAATACTTAGGTACATGGTTAATAATAACTTTTAAATTATTTTAGTAATGAAAAATCCACTTTTGTTTAAAATAATGTAGGGGGCAAAACTTTGAGAAACAGTAAAAAAAAACACCGAATTGAAATTATCACAAGTTACCTACATGTACTATTGTTTTTTTTAATAATGGTCTGTACCTACTTATACCTACTTACATACTTACAAATATTTATTGTACCTACATAGTTTTAAGCCAGATCTAAGATTAGCTTAGCTAGCTTATTATTTCTTCAACCATGTATTATTTCTTGCTATACAGCTTCAAATGGTGCCTTGTTTAAATTGTGGTGCGATGCCCCACCAAAACTATGATGCTAATCTACCTGGAAATGAAGACCCAATAGATCACCTTGGTGGTGATGATTTCCTGCCTGTTAATGATTATGATGATGAGATGGAATCTGGAATTGATGATGGTACAGAATCGACAGCCTCGTTGGATATGGAAAACTGACATTTTAAAGGATTTCAATCCTGAGTTTTAGTTAGATACTAAATTTAGTTAATTTTTTAACGGGAACGCGGGACTCAGCTAGTCAATATAAAAAAGGCCCGTATTTAAAAATGTAGCTTGCATACCTACCGACCTGCTTGCCAAAAAATAATTGTTTTGTTCTCACGTACATAACAGGTTCTTTGCCGGCAAAATTAACAATAGTCAATACTCTAATGAAGTCCTTATCAGTAAAAAATATTTCCTTCAACCTTACTGTCCTAGTTTTGTGAAGGGATTATGATTTATTGCCCTTTAGTTTAGAATGACTTTCTTATCATTATTTAGGTTCCAGCAATTTTTAGACAAAGGAAATGAACGTCTATTGAATTAGCGAGCTTTTTTAAAGCCTCGATGTGGACAGTCAGGTGAACAAGCAGACTTTAGTGTCTTTTGTAATGATGTTTCGATTGTTATCTGCTAAGCTTCTTACTGCAATCGTTTTATAGCCGTAAGGATAGTAAAAGCTGGGAAAGTTTTGTACACCTGTGTAATATTTATATACCTAACATACTCTTATACTTTTAGATCCCTAAGACAATAAACAGAATAATTTTAAAATAAAATAGCTTAAAAGATGTTTTTAGTTTTGGAATACCTACGAGACAGGTTGTATAAAATTTTATTAGTTTAATTAGTATTTAGTACTAGCTGACCCGACAGACGTTGTCCTGTCGTTTAGTAAAAAAAATAAAATTCATCAAAATCGGTTTAGCATTTTTTCTTTCATAAGAACCTTCTCCTGACAATAGCGCTCACAACAAAAAAAGAATTATCGAAATATGTGTAAAAGTTTAAGTGTGATGCCGTAACCAAGGGAAATAGGGATTGATTTTTATATAATAGAGAAGATATATAAGAAGAAGAAGATAAGCTTTTCTGTACCATAGTCTGAAGCTGTTGATTTTAGGTCAGTGTGATCACAACAACTTGGCAAGGTATGATATTTTTTTTTATAAATACATTCTTACCTCATTGCCATGTTTCAATCTTATTTGGGTTTTGTTGATTAAAAAATAGTCAGTATACTGAATTTCGAAATTCTAATGATTCACCTCGAAGGTTTAAGAGGACAGACTACCTACTCTTTCTCAGTACAAACTTAGTCGACTGTTTCTTCCCTGGATAACGACATTAGAGCAAATATGTTTATGCCATAAAACCTATATCTACCATGACCACACCCGTTTTGTATTTTTTTTTTCATTTTCCAATTAGAATAGAAATAAAATTAAGAAAAATAAGAAAATGATAAATATCAAAACGGTCATATCATGGTCATAGCTGATTATAGGACTTATGGCATTAAACATCTAACATCTTTATCCAGGGAGGAAACACGTTCGCACGTCTACGTTTGTAAAGTTTGTATGGAGAAAAGAGTAGGTAGACGGGGAAGTCAACCTACTCTTTTCTCCATACAAACGTAAACGTTAGAGGAGAATCTAAGTTCAATGAGAGGACTTGCCCTTTGCTGAACGAATTACAAATCATGGTAAGCATTTATTGATATTATTTACCTAATTATTGTGTTTAATTCCTTGGTTAGATGTGACCAATTAGATGTTAGTAAGCAGATTTAAGCAGTAGACAAAAAACCGGCCAAGTGCAAGTCGGACTCGCGCACAAAGGGTTCCGTACCATTATCAATACAACAGATTTTGTTTTGAAAGGTAAATTGTGGTTTACGATTTATGACGTTTTAAAAAAAAACTACTTAATAGATCTTGTTCAAACCAATTTTCGTTGGAAGTTTGCATAGTAATGTACATCATATATAATTTTTACTTTTATCATTCCATTATTTTAGAAGTTACAGGGGGGGGGACACACATTTTACCACTTTGGGAGCGTCTCTCGCGCAAACTATTTAGTTTAGAAAAAAATGATTTTAGAAACCTCAATATCATTTTTGAAGACCTATCTATTGATACCCCACATGAATAGGTTTGATGAAAATATTTTTTTTGAGTTTTAGTTCTATGTATGGGGAACCCCAAAAATTTGGTACTTTTTTCTATTTTTGTGTAAAAATCTAAATGCGGTTCACTGAATACATCTACTTACCAAGTTTTAACACTATACCTCTTATAGTTTCGGAAAAAAGTGGCTGTGACATACGGACGGACGGACAGACAGACAGACAGACATGACGAATCTATAAGGGTTCCGTTTTTTGCCATTTGGCTACGGAACCCTAAAAAATAGATGTCGAATACCAATCGACGTCTCTTCGTTTTTCTGCTTTATTTTCGTCTACTGCTATAAACCTATTTATTGTGTTTGTAATTCTTCTAATTTCTTGGTTAGATTAGACATGACCTAGTGAGCAGATTGAAGCAATACACGAAAAATAAGCAGAAAGACGGGGAAATAGACGTCTTCTGTCACCATTACCAGTCGAGTTTATTTCTTCGTCTTCTATCGTTGTCGGCCCATACCCAGAATAGCTAAAACCAGAACCCAGTATGACATCTTGAAAAACCGGGCAAGTGCGACACTCGCGCACGAAGGGTTCCGTACCACTATCACAATTGGGTACGGAACCCTAAAATGAATAACAAAAACAACAATTTTTAAATTTGATAGGAAAATGTGAAATATTCAGCTTCGATTATTACTCCCATCATACGACCGCATTTCTCAAAAAAAAGTTGAAATAAAAAAAAACATTGGCACAAAGAAAATCTGAAACATATAAGAAACTCTTTGGTAAGTGAAGGCAGACTGGTATATTTGACAGACAAGGCAGCCATTTTGAATTCCATGGCCAACTCGATTTGACTTTGACCAATCAGAAGCGACCTCAAATTCCCTTGTAGTTTTTGAAACACGTTTGTTGTATGGGAGCCCCTCTTAAATATTTGTTTTATTTTGTTTTTAGTATTTGTTGTAGTGGCTACCGAAATACATCTTCTGTGAAAATTTCAAGCTTCTAGCTATTACGGTTCATGAGATACAGCCTGGTGACAGACGGACAGGCGGACAGACGGACGGACGGACAGACAGCGAAGTCTCAGTAATAGGGTCCCGTTTTGACCCTTTGGGTACGGAACCCTAAAAAATGGCGGATGCGCAGAAGTCAATTTTTATTGAAGTCAGTATTTTTCAAGATTTTTTTGAAAGCAAATTGACATAATTGACGAATGACTAGAGTCTGGACCACGATGACAAAGTTTCGTCGACCAAGATATCAGCATCGCCCAGACGATCACATAGATGATAATTATGTAGTAGGTATATCCGTTGTCTAGCACCCATAGAACAAGCCTAGTGCTTAGTTTGGGGCTGGATTGCGCTGTGTATAACGTCATGCAATATTTATTTATTTTATATTTATTTATTATGGTGATTATAATCTGATGTCAGATGACGATGGTGGGCCTGGGTATGTGGAATTCTGAAGGCTTCAAGTCTTCAGTATCCCACATCTAGGGTTTCTCTCTTCTGATTGGGGGATACCAATAAGAAAACAGAAAATAAGGATAATTAAGATAAACTTAAATTAAATTTCTAAGTAGTTAAGGTAGTTTTTTTTGTAATACGTGTTATTTATTATGTTTTATTGCTTTTGATTTTTCTGTAAATTAATTTGTAATGTACATTTACCCCCCTATTTATAAACGATGACTAACTTTATGTAACGTTTGTCTATTGATAGTTGTGTACGCATTTAGCGGCATAAAATAATTTTGCTCACGAATTTCGAGATTTTCCCCAGTGTGCGTCGTCCCCCCAGATCTATTCCACTACTCCCCGATTTGTTTCAGGTCCTTTTTATTCTTTATTTATTAACGTGCTCTTTTCGCGTAAATACGCGTTGTTCTTTTAATGCGATTTCTTAAAGCTAATACAGTTTTCTTATTCTATTTGTTACATACATACTTGTTTTTAGTCATAGTTTACATGCAAAGTCTTAGAAACTATAAACACCACAAAAACACATTTACACACCCGCTTTTTACCATCATGGTCGTCAATATTAAATATAAAATTAAAACATCGTTATCATCAAATTAGACACAAAATTAAAACACAATATCAATATACATTTCTTAGCCTACCATTACAGTTTTGTCACTTATTAACAAATATCACAATTTTTATGCTAAGTCATGTTTTGTTTCTTAATATTGCACTATTGACCACCTTTGTGGCAAATTTTAAAAATATCTTTCTGTCCTCGTCGTCGCTTATGATCGCACTTAAGTTGTCTTTAGAGAGGTGTGTGTGTAGTTGTATGCGTGTGTCCTGTCTGTGCGTCGTGCAGAGGGCATTCGAGGAGGACATGGAAGATGTCCTCCTCAACGCTGGGGTCGCAAACACACCCCGGGGTGTCCTTACACTTAAAACGATGGAGGTACGCAGAGAAGCCGCCGTGCCCCGTCAACAGCTGCGCAATCACTCTATCAATTTTCATCTTTCGCACTACACCGAAGGCATTCTCCCCAATTGGGAAGAATGCCCTCGTTGTAGCGGCCGTGTCTTCGCTCCTATACCTGCTATCCCATGCTGCTTTCGTCAAACTGCGTATATGCCGCTTGACGAAAGAGATAGGACAGCAGTCATAGTGCGAAGCTCTCTTTAACTTGAGGGCCGCTTCCTTCGCCAGCTCATCGGCCCGCTCGTTTCCGATCACCCCGACGTGGGCCCTGATCCAGAACAGGGAAACGGTTTGTCCGTTTTCCCTGAGCTGGGCCAGACACCCCTGAATCGCCTTGGTGATCGGATGCGAGGATTCCGGATCAGCTAGCGACTGGAGAGCGGACCTCGAGTCACTGAGCACGGCCGCCTCCCTCCATCCCTTTCCCATCACGCATTCCACTGCTTGAAGGATGGCATACAGCTCGGCTTGGAAGACTGTACAGAATGGTTCGAGTTTGAACTTCCGGGAAAGGACTTCTGCCTGCCCCTCCCAACAGGTCAGGGCGGCTCCTACCTTTCCCTCGAGTTTGCTACCATCTGTATAGATCTTGACCATGCCGTTCGCCGTTCTACCATCCTCTTCCGCATTCTCCACACACTCAAAACCTATCAATCTGCAGCTGCTCGGGTGGCACGCCTCCATGAAGGACACCCTCGGTTCCAATTCTCTCCCCCTTAATACTTCCTGGGGTTTCCCGCGCTTTGCCTCAAAAAGCTGGGATGCTTCTTGGACCCGAAGGTCCAGAGGAAGCAGCCCCGACAGTATTAAGGCAGAGTTAAGGAAAACCGTTCTATAACATTTTGCTATTTTCTGTGCGAATCCCCTCTGCACGACCCCGAATACCTTTTTGCTGACCAGCTTCTGGGCCTCTTTGACCCAAACGCTGGCAGCGTATAACATTATTGGTTCGATCACAGCTAAGTACATCGTCCTAATGATTTCTGGCTCGAGCCCCCACGTTGTCCTTGCCGCTTTAGATATTCCTTTATATATATTTAGACACTTCTTACTGATATAACTAATGTGGGGGTTGAATGTCAACTTGTCGTCGACAATCAACCCCACAGCATCTTCATTTCCCTAACTACTTCTATATCTATCCCTGCCATGGTCAACCTAGGGGTGTCAAACTTTAACTTGTTCGTAATCGTACTTGTTCAAATTGTCTACGATATCTTTGTTGTGTATCATGTATTTTGTATAAATTTGTTGCGAATAAATGATTTCTATTCTATTCTATTCTAATCACCATTGCCTTGGTCTTCTGAGGCGCGAATCTAAGTTTGTTTGACACACCCCAATTGTTGACCACGGCAAGCGCGGCATTGGATCTGTGGGAGACCTCGTGGGCACTGTTGCCTTCCACCACCAGGACGATGTCGTCCGCGAAAGCCTGGCAATATACCCCAGCATCGGTGAGGTCGCAGAGCAGGGGGTCTAGTAACACATTCCAAAATAAGGGGCCCCCAATGGACCCCTGTACGCAGCCCTTGTTCGTGGGCCGCTCCCACTCCCCCGCGTACCTCACCGATACCTTCCGGTCCTGGAGATAGCTGTCAAACAGTCGTCTTATGTTGATTGGGCACCCCTTTAACTCCAATTGAGCGCGGATTTGTGGCCACCAAGCGTTGTCGAAGGCCCGCGAGATCACGATTACTTTTAGTTCCTTTTAAGGTCTCTCGACTCTCTCGATTATGTTAGTTAGGTTAGGTTAGGGTGTGTATGGGGTCCACTAAGACCGTTGGGCCCAAGCCAACCTCACCTGCTAGCTTAGTGCACCTGCTAAAGAACGGACGAGGCTCTGGCGCAGACTTTCCCTTCGGGGTTGGGAGGTCAGACGGCAGTCGCTCCCGTAAAAGTCGAAATATAGCCAAATCTAATATGGAAAGTACGAAAGAAAGATATGGCCACAGGCATAGGGCGCCGCCGCATAACGGCGCGCAGGAGTTTCGCCCGACTCCTGTGGCAAGTGGACTAGGGCTACCGTGCCACGGGCGGGCACGGTTAAAGACGCGAGCCCCGAAACTCCGCTTCGCAACCTGGAACATTGGCACGCTAACCGGACGCGCGAGGGAGCTAGCCGACGTACTTTCCAGGCGGAAGGTGGCCGTGGCGTTCCTGCAGGAGATCAGATGGAGATGGGGCTCACTAAAGTCTTTGGGTCTAAGTCAACTTATCTACAAATTGGTGCTCCTGAAGGCTTTCCGTCCGATGGAGCTTGATTTTTATATGTATAGATAAAATACCCCTGTTCTACTTGTACCATGGTAGAGATTCTACAGTTCTAAAATTCTAGAGTGTAGGAAGGGAATGTAAGGTTGGCAACGCAGAGCTCTGGTGGCGGGTCTTCAACTGTTCATCAACTATGTCGATTTGCTCTCCTATCTCTAGTTGATCGTCCGCTACGTAAATGTCGGACTCCGCCCCACAATTCAATCACTGCGGTAGACTGCATTTAAAAAAAAAACGCTAGATCATTGGACGAACCCGTGGAGTTGGCTTCAAACATCGTGTCGATGCCTGGCGCAATGGTTTCGTCAGGATCTTCACCGTCATCTGACATCAGGTGATAATCGCCATAATCAATCTGATTATGAACTGCTACATAATCATCTACTATGGTCTTACTTACGGTCTGGGTGATCGTCGACGTAGATTTCTTCATCTTCTTGCTGTTCGACGACGTCAACTTTTTCTCTAATGTCGAGTTGATCGTTAGCCACGTATATATCCGGTAGACCGGCGGTAGACTGCATTTATTTTTTAAACAAACGCTAGATCATTGGACAAACCTGTGGAGTTGGCTTCAAACATCGTGTCGATGCCTGACGCAATGGTTTTGTCAGGATCTTCATCATCATCTGACATCAGGTGATAATCGCCGTAATCAATCTGATTATGATTTGCTTCTTCATCATCTACTATGTTACGGTCTGGGTGATCCTGATCGTCGACGTAGATTTCTTCATCTTCTTGCTGTTCGACGATGTCAACTTGCTCTCCAATGTCGAGTTGATCGTTAGCCTCGTATATATCCTGAAATAAAAATAATACCTGTTACTCTAAAAATCTAAATAAAATTTTACTCTATTGGAGTTTTTCGACAAAAAAACAGCTAATTCCGTACCATTGTCACAAAAAAATACGTTTGTTGTATGGGGGCCCCACTTAAATATTTATTTTAGGGTCTAAGAAGTTGTAATATGGACGTGTTATATTTATAGATAATTTTATATTTACCCGGGTGTTAATCGCGTGATTTTTGACTTTTTATTTCCTTATATACCATTGTTACATGGTTAAAACGTCGAGCGTTTTAACCATGTAACAATGGTATACAATGAACATCATAGCTCCATTAAGCCTAATAAAAAGTAAATTAAAAAAAACAAATGCTAGATCAATGGACAAAGCCGTGGAGTATGAGGAGGAGCCAAGGTTTGATAACTTATCACACCTTGGGTTTGCCATGAAATCCTTGTCTTTTCGTCTAAATAGGACACCCTCGGTTCCACTTGTCTCCCCCTTATTTTCCGGCGTTTGCCTCAAAAAGCTGGGATGCTTCTTGGACCCGAAGGTCCAGAGGAAGCAGCCCCGACAGTATTAAGGCAGAGTTAAGGGAAACCGTTCTATAACATTTGGCTATTTTCTGTGCGAATCCCCTCTGCACGACCCCGAATACCTTTTTGCTGACCAGCTTCTGGGCCTCTTTGGCCCAAACGCTGGCCGCGTATGACATGACTGGCTCGATTACTGCGACGTACATAGTCCTTATAACTTCAGGCTGGAGGCCCCACGTCGTTCTTGCTGCTTTGCAAATACCCTTAAATATATTAATGCACTTCTTACTAACATTGCTTATAGGGGGGTCTTCTTCTTCGTGTCAAAAACTTAATTTTAAATGTACTTTGCCCAAAACTTGGCGACAGATGTATCTGTCGCCAACTATGTCGTCGGCGAAAGCTTGACAATAAATCCCGGCCTCGGCGAGGCCTCGTAGACTATTCCAAAATAAGGGGCCCCCAATGGACCCCTGTACACATCCCTTGTTTGTGGGCCTTTCCCACTTCTCCCCAGCATACCTCACCAATATCGTCCGGTCCCGAAGATAACCGTCAATGAGTCGTCGTAAGTTAATTGGGCACCCTTTGAGCTCCAATTGAGCACGGATCTGTGGCCACCACGGGTTATCGAATGCTCCCTCTATGTCCAACGAGAACAGAGTCATAATCTGCTTTCTTTGCAGATTATGCCAGATTCGCTGGATTATATGAGTCCTCGGTGCTGCGTTGTGGCACAAATCCGTACTGTCTTGGGCTTAGCCTCGAAAATGTGCCTCTTGACTCTCTTGGCGGTCATCTTTTCCAGAATCTTTCCTAACACTGCTAGTAATCCTATCGGCCTATACGATTTGGGTTGTGTGTAATCAATCATAGTTCCCCGGTTTGCGCAGCATGATGATAGTCGCCTCCTTCCATAATATGGCTTGGGAAAGTGGGACAGTTCTAAACACTTGTTGTAGATCGCGAGGGCAGTACCTAGGTTTGTCTTTATGGCCAACGCGCATATGTCGCCTGTGAATCCGTCTCCACCCGGAGCCTTCTGGTTGAACGACTCCACCGCGTGAATCAGTTAGAAACAGTGAACCAGTTTCTATAGTTAATTTCTTCTTAATTCATCATATTATAGTGATCGATAATAAAATTGATCGCCGTAGCTTTTTGCAAAGCTTGTTATACTAGGTTAAGAATGACTAGATGCTTAGTACTGTATTAGTGTGTCGTTCATAGATGCTTAGTACTTACCTAAGTGTTTTTCTTTAAAGGTATTTTCTTTCACACAACTTAAAAATGTGAAGTGGCAACGTCGTATTTTAGAAAATAATATTTATTTAACTAATTATTTAACAGCGGTATGTTTTATTTGTTTCACGGAGCTTGATATTTCGACATTATAAATGGTGCCAGTCGCTATTTAATTTAGGTTTAATTACTAAGGTATATATTTTATTTAAATAGTTAGTAATATGGCGATTGTAAAGAATTTCATAAGTTCTAAATTCTAAGTTTCATTTGTTAATAAAAAAATATAATACCATAACTTTGTAATATTATGGTCTGTCTTTGTAGTCTCGATAGAATAGTAGGTAATTGTCATATTTGACGTGTTATTGACACATTTGTCTACGAAATGTGTCAAATTCGCGCCAGATATGACAATGGGGTGGCACACGTAAAGTTGTGAGCAGATGGCGCTGGGGTCGGATTTTATTTTTTTTATTTTTAATGATGGTCCCCCAAAAATGAAAACGCCGAGTTTTTTTTTCTTTCGGTTTGAGACCGATATGGCCTATTTGGCACCGAGAGTTGTGAAAAACACCTGTTTGACAGTTCTTAATTCAAACCTAAGATCAGTCGACCAACGCCCTCTGCCGGAATAAAAAGTTAGTGTTCCTCCTCATTACTATTTTATCGGTACTTATTGAGACACGATTGTGAGAGCAAACTTGGAACTAAGTTTGATCGTCTGCTACGGCTATTATTTTTGTACTAACCTATTTATTTTCTCTATTGAATAAATTATTCAAAATTGTATTTATAGTTTTCTTACTTTACGAATGTCCTTAATTTACCCACTTGCACTGCTAAGCATAAGCCCGATAGGATAAGGAGCCTTTCCACTGCGCCTGCGCCACCACGTGCTCAGTCTGCCTCGTTTTTTTTGCTACCTAGTGAACCTGCAATCACCTGTATAAAAGAAGGTCGTGTTAGTTACTCTATCTTCTTCTATCTGTCTTCTATGTTCTTCTATTATTATAAAGCGGAAGTGTTTGTATGTTTGTTTGTTTGAACGCGCTAATCTCAGGAACCGCTGGTCCGATTCGAACAAATCTTTTGATCCCGATATTCCCACGGGATCGGGGACTTACGCGGGTGAAACCGCGGGACGCAGCTAGATTTAAATAACTCTAGAACGGCTGAACCGATTTGAAAATTGGTGCAAGATAGCCTAGAACCATGAGAAGGACATAAAATACTTTTGATGCCGTAAATCCCGCGAGATCGGGACTTACGTTGGTGAAACCGTGGGGCGCAGAAATAATTTAATATAAACCTTATATTAAATTATTTCTTCAAAATCGGTCGTTGGTGGCTCAGTTTGTTAAAGCGGCGCAAAACTGAGGCAAAAGGTGTGGACTCAAATACTAGCTAATGCAAACTTACACTTTTGTTTTCAAAATAGATTGATAAGAAACGTATCAATCTATCTTGAAAACGTAGATTGAGGTTTCAGGCTTCATGTTGGGTTATGAAGTTTTGATCATAATAAATTATAAGGTAAATATTTTTTTATTTAGTCTAGGTAGTACCTACTTAATTAAAATAAAATGTAATGTAGTAAAGTTTGCTGTCCATGTCGTTTGATATTTTATATTACCTAATATAAATATATGTAGGAATTTGTTTTAATATATATTTAAAGTATATAATATAAAATGTCGATTATTGAAAGCTGGCACGAAAACACGTTTTTTTTTCTTCTTTTCACATTACTTTCGTCGAGCTTGTGTTGTGTCTGCGAATGAATGTGAAGTGCGACGTGACCACCACTTATTAACAGACGTCGTGTCTGTGAATATGTGTCTGGCACACAAGCTACGCTACGCGTATATATGTGTTCGTGCCAGCTTTCAATAATCGAAGTATTCTACTAAAATATATGGAAAACGGGATAGTTCGGGAAAATAACCATGTTCGTTTTAAACTTATTTAACCGACTTCAAAAAAAAAGGAGCTTCTCAATTCGACCGTATATTTTTTGTTATACTTACCATGTTCCTTTCGCTCTTTTCTAGAGACCTACAGACGTTGTAGACTTACCATATTTTCACTAGAAAAGGATTAATAACCATGAATACACGACGCCACTTACACATATAAAGAAATTCGTGCATGTGTGCTGTAGGTGTGGCCTGTTTTAGGTAAAGTGTCAGTGTAAGTGTCATCGTGTAGTTTGGGCTTTAGTTAGTCGTGAGATATAACACCTATAGTCTGAAGGTATACCTAACCTTCTATTGTAGAATTGCATGCAGTGATCGAGTTTTCGTTACATTTGTATTGACAAATATTAGTGTATGTTGTTTTGAATTTTGTAATATTTATATTTAAAAAATAATTATTTAATTTAACAGTTTAAAACCGACTTCAAAAAAGGACAAAATAACCTCTCCGTCATACAGTGCAACCTTTATGAAGGAGATAAGCTACAATTTAGATCTACCCAGTAAAACGTGGCAAAATTGCCCGACTTCAGCTTACATAACAGATAAGTCGCTCATACATAAGGGAGAGGTTATTAAGATAACCTCCTCCTTTTTTGAAAGTCTGTTTAAAACGGTATATTAACCATGTTTAGTTATAATATTATTGCGGTGCTCGATATTTCGATATCATTCTAAACTAATATAAGAAAAACTGGGAAGTATGCGGATAAAATTTAGTAGTGAAAATAACCATCTTAGTTAAATTAGTTAGTGCACTTAAAACTGTGTTTTTTGAACGTTTTTTAGTGTCCAAGAGTCTTGTAAATAACTTGAAATTCATCTCTAATTTCAGATATAAACACAGTAGCGGCCGGGGGCGGGTCCTTGCTAACATTCCGGTCTGGTCTGTTTTGCGCTGGCCCTGAGTCTTGTGGGGCCCATCCTGGACCAGCTTGCTATAGAAAAGGGAACCTTCTGGCTCTTACTGATGCTAATTTACTGTTAGGTAAGAAGGAAAGCTTACGGCACTTACCTACTGATGCTATTTACTGTTAGGTAAGTTACTGAATATTAGGTAGGTAAGTTAAGTACTCTTATCTGGTCTCGTAAGCCCGGGGTCAGATAAAAACGTGTGGCACTCGGGGTAAAGCTATTGCATAGCATTTTTTTTCTTAGGCTACATGGTAGGTGGAGTGAGGGGTGTTAGGTTTTATTTTCGTTACGGAATTTCTTATTTCGGTCGCCGCGTTCAAAGCCCGCGATAAAAGCTATGCAATACCTAGCTTAAATTCCAAATTATTTAAATGGGGCTTACGCGGGTGAAACCGCAGGACACATGCAGCAAGTTGATTTATATGGTAGATTCGACTACTTCTCTAGTGGTTTTTATACCCAAAAAAATAATTTTAGATCTTTAAATTGCTTACAAAGCAGTGCAAAATAGTCTTATCCAAAACAAAACGAAAACAATTTGATTTGCCAGGTTTTCGCCATTTTTTATTATAAAACTTGTTCTAAAAAATACTCGCATAAAAGTGTAAACGTCTGAAAAAGTAAATATAGTCTGTTATGATAATGTATTCTTTTTAAAAAATAATCATTAAATTAAAATGAATCGACGTTTTACGTACGCGCAAAATTTCCATACGACTGCCTGCACCAAATTGGATACCTAATTATAAAAAAAACGGATCAGAACACGAAAAAAATTTATGGCGGTATGTAGTTCGACGAGTCAGCTAGTTTTAGATTCAAGTACAAAAATAAAAACAACAAAAAGAGTCTCTCCGGCGGGGAATCGAACCCCGGTCTCCCGCGTGACAGGCGGGGATACTTACCACTATACTACCGAAGACTTACGGTGAGTGTTGAAATTAAGAGTTAGTTGGTACGATTTATCACTTCATACAATGACGTCATTCTTTTGGTGTGATAAAATAAAGTTCCTGATTAATATTCATAGGTATTTATCTTTTGGGTAATATACCATGCGAGATGTATTTATTTATGTTATTTTAAATGAGAGCGAAAAAGATAGCTCTGTTGAATTAAATATGACTAAATGTAATAAATATTTGCCATCGTTTTGTTCGAACAAGGGGCTTCAATGGCTATACTTCTCTGTCACAAAAAATCGCGTTTATTAGTCATAGATCGGCGGCCTTCAGAGAGATATCGTAAAATAAGTATAAAAGACTGGCTGCTTCCCGCGGTTTCACCCGCGTAAGTCCCAATCCCGTGGGAATATCGGGATCAAAAGTAGCAAATTTCGAGATATGAGAGACACTTTTAAAAGTACCCATTTGTAGTAGTCAATTTTGAAACCAGCGTTTATATTTTCCAGGACGCCTCCTACCGGAATATTTCCCAAAGATCTTCGGTCCGAAAGAGAACGAACCGTTAGACAAGGACGCAAGTATAGCTGCCTTCAACAGAATTACTGAAGAAATCAACAGCTTTCTCAAACAAGATGGAAGGAAAGAGGTAGGTATTAAGTACATACTTGAACAAACTGATTAAGTACTATACCAACAGAATAACATCTTAATTCACTAAATAAAATAATTTAAAATGAGTTAGCGAAAAATGCTGAAAGGAGTTGCGTCCCCGCTTTTATAAAAACTAAAATGGCCTTATCTATTTTTTTAAAAATTAATTACCCTAACCAGAAATTGGACCTTGTCTTTTCGCCAAAATATAAACATCAAATATCGATTGATAGCTGATAGTTATACCTAGTTGAAATATTGAGTACTAGCTGTCTCCCGCGATTTCACCTGCGTAAACCTATCTCGTGGGAATTTCGAAAAACCCTATGGAATGAAGAATATCACATAAAGAATAAACTCTCCAAACGTCAGGTCTCTACTATCAGCGGCTTAGGCTGTGCATTGATCAGTCAGTCAGTCAAGTCAGTTTTGAGGAGCTAATTGGCCTAGCTGTACCTGCCGATCTTAAACGGTCGTGTGGGTTAAGCAACGCTTAGCTGCTCAATTGTCTGAGTAGCTCTCAAATTTTAAGTAGTGTTTCTGTATTTGGTCATAGGGAACTTAAAAGTGAAACAAAAACAAAAGAAATACAAATTAAAAAAGTATATTCAATATGGACACCTTAAAACTAATGCAATTTATTTACAGAACATTTAAAAGTAATAAAATAAACCAAAAAAAATTACATCAAAAACTTAATACTAGCACTAAGTACAGTTTTACTTAAATTACAATATCACAGACAAAATAGTTATTATTACAGATGCCTTAGAAAAAAATACTTTACATTACAATAGAATTACAAAAATATTACAATTTTATTAAACCTACTTATTCAAAAGACCTTACAAATTAAAAAAATATACAAAAACACTAATTAATATTTACAAAATCAAGATCTGAACCAACTTAATCTTAACTTTCTATTTTGTTAGAAATTAACAATTTAGGTTTCAAAGACTTTTCTTAAAAAACATGTCAGTCATTTATACCTTTCTAACTACAAGTTTACAAATATTTACAATTTACATATTTTTTATAACCTAATAAAAAAACCAGTCTTCAAGACACAAGTTAAGTAGTATCACCCAGGAAAATCATGCTACATTTTAGACCCCATCGCTTTCAGATGAGATGATGACACTGTCATTTCTCTCTTCTAATTGATATCCTTCAATTAGAAGAATGAAACGCTAGATACTAAAGCCTTGAAGCCTTCAGAATTCCACGTCAATGTCCGAAGCCGTGGATTCAGTTTCCGACATAGTGTCGATACCCGACTCCATGTCTTCGTCAGGATCACCATCTTCATCCGACATGAGATCGTAATCACCGTAATCCACCCGGTGATTATGATCTTCATCATCATTATCATGAACTAAGTTTTCTGGATGATCGTCGACGTATATTACTTCTTCATCATCTTGGTCATCGACGATGTCAACCTGTTCGCCAATGTCCAGTTGGTCATTTGCCAAGTATATATTTGGCACCGCCCCACAGTTTAAACACGCAGGTTGACCCTTTAATCAAAATAATACCTGTTAGTCTAAAAATCTTAAAAAATAATTAAGTACTCTATTGTGTTTTTTCGACAAAAATTCGGCTAATTCCGTGCCATTGTACCACAAAACAAAACACGTTTGTTGTATGGAAGCCCCACTTAAATATTTATTTTAGGAAAAAAAAAAGCTTAGATTAAATCCGACATCGCTAAAACAGACGAAAAGCCTAGACAACATATTTTAATTAAAAACAAATTAAATGGAGACCCTCCACTGATTCTCAAAGATTTGAACATCTTACACCCTATTATAAAAATCACAAGAACTCAACTAATCGATTTATACCACTTATAGCTTTTTTCTCGGTTTTGCGATGCTGATTCGAAGTTAAACTTATTTTTCGGATTTAATCGCGTTGTTTTCGGCTTACCCGAGACAACGAGGCACAGTAAAGTCCTCGGAACGTTAGCCGTTAAAAAAACAATAGTTACAATAAAAGATTGCGATTAAAACTGGATATTGAGTTTAATTTCACTACATATAAAAATTAATAAATGCTTACCATATTCTGCAAGTCGTTTAGTAAATGTCCTGTCCTCTCTATCAACTGCAAATTTTGCTCCAGCATCTGGGCCTTGAACCTCAAATCTTCTAAATGGATTTTGAGTTGGCGTTTTAATTCTGGATCTTGACAGGATTCGATTAAAACTTCAAGATTCGGTACCTCCATAGTAGAGTAATTAATTAATCACACACAACACAGAAGTTAAAAAATAAGCTTGAAGAGATGTTACTCGTTCTGATGCCAGAATACGATTGAACAGGAGGCGGGGGTGGGGGCCCTTTTATAGGGTCCCAGCGGAGCTTACGGGTGGCGTCGTAGTGGTGGAGGTAGATTAGTATCAATGGTGGTCAAGTATTTAATTTACTATTACTAGCTGCGTCCCGCGGTTTCACCCGCGTAAGTCCTGATTCCGTGGAATATCGAGATCTAAAGTATCTTTCTAATGGTGAAATAATTGTTAAAATCGGTCCAGTCGTTTTTGAGTTTATTCATTACAAACATACAGACGCGCACACACACACACAAAATACAAATCTTTCCTCTTTATAATATTAGTATAGATAGATATTAGATTTACCACCATGTTACATAATCGAGCTGGGTGTATCAACAAATCATTCGTAAATCTATCAAATTAAGTATTTGATTTTTTTAACAAACATTAGACGAATTAAAATGAATCATAAGATATTTATAAGAAAAAAAAATTGAAACTAACTAAACCTTATTTATCTATTATTACCGTATAACTCAGGGGACCACGTGTGCCACCTCTTAGGAGCCAATGGCGCTCGGAGGACTATATGTTGAGAACTACTCTGTCCTACGTAATGTCACTAACAATTTAATAATCTAGATAAAATAAATAGCTTAGTTAACCCGTAGATACAGTCATCCTAATCTAATATATAATTTTGGCAATTATCATATCTCATTACTTTGGTAGCTAATCGACACAATGGAAAAATAATTTCAAAATGAATTATGTACCTACTTCTCTATCAATTTCTCTGTGATTCTGATTAATAATATTTTTAATATTTTTTTATTTTTAAATATCGGGTAATCTTTGTTTTTTTATTGTAGACTACGATTTGACACATCTTCCTGAAAGAAAATAGTTAAATACTTACAAAGAACCAAAACGGCAGATTATAGTTTGAAATTTAAGTAAAAAATAGTGACATAAATTATGTCAGTGATTTCCCTATAAGCCCTGCCTAAAATGAAAAACCTTCAGAAAACGATTGGTTTTTTCCTTCACCCAAATACCATTTCATCGAGTGTTTAAGTTAAAATTGGTAGAGCTATTTTAGAACTTTTGTTTGATGAGCTCTAAAGAGATAACGTTTAACTAGATTGTAATCTATCGCAGGTCTTCAGACAGATTTATTCTATACATCATTCAAATCAATTAAAAGAGTCCTTGATTCTAATAATATCTGGATGAAACCGCAGGACACAGTTTAAAATCAAAAACATAAATTCTAAAGGGTATAAAAAATATTAAAGAAGAGGAATATAAGACACTATAGGTGCACAATATTTTTTGAGCTTTTACTACCTAGAAGTTTAAAAGATTTAGTACACCTGTGGAATATAACCGACCAAACTAGTACAGTAAGAAGCTTAGCAGATAACAATGGAAGCTTCATTACAAAAGACACTTAAGGCTGCCTGTTCACCTGACTGTCCACGTCGCGGCTTTGATAAAGCTCGCTAATTCAATAGACGTTCATTTCCTTTGTCTGAAAATTACTAAAACCTAAATAATGATAAGAAAGTCATTCTAAAGGACAATAAAACAAAATCCCTTTACAAAATTAGAACATATTTTTACTGATAAGACCAGACTTAATTTTTAGAGCATTTACTATTGTTAATTTTTCTCGCTTAGTTAGAACCTGAACCATACTGTTATGTATTTGAGAGCTAAACAATCCCACCAAAAACATTTTCATGTAAAAAGTAGCCAAGACGAGAGCGAGATCAATGATGTGCATTGTCAAAAAGTTTTAGATTGACATCTAATAACTTTTTTTAAGCTTGGCTCTACATGACTGTAGAGCCAAGCTTATAACTCAACACGCCTAACTCCACAAGCACCGAGGGACTCAGGGGACCACGTGAGCCAACTCCTAGGGGTCAATAGCGCTCGGAGGACTACTTGTTGAGAACCTCTGCCCTTCGTAATGTCACTAATAATCTTGGTAAAAAAATAGCTAAGTTATTTTAACCCGCAGACATAGTCATCGTAATCTAATATCTAATTATAAAATTTGGACAGTTATTAGTTAATTATTATTAATTTGCTAGCTAATCGACATAATGGTTAAATACTTAAAATGAATTAAGCATGCACTCTTTGACAAATTCAATCTATTTCTCTGTAGGTGATTAATAAAACAATTATTTATGTACTTAATTGAATTTCGGGTAGATGTGAATAATTTCGGCGGTCTATAATATTCCCTGCAGCATAGATCAGAAGAAAAATTGCCTGAAATGAAGTAAAATTTCAAATCATAACGTTCCTAACGATAGAAAAGTACTAAAGTAAAGAAATATTCTACAGGGCACAATACTTTTTGAATTTTTACTACTCAGAAGCTGAAAAAGTTTAGTGCACCTGTGCTATACAGGGTGTTTCGACGAGGGGGTATTAAGCCGAAAGGGGGTTGTATGGAGGTCTAGGCGAACAACTTTTATTCTACGACTTTTGAAAATTTGAACTTTTTTTCGAAAATTTTAAAGTGGTATCACTAAAACAAACCAGCTGTTTTTGTAAAAAAAAGGCAATTAATGTTTAGATTTTAGTGGTCCAAACTAAATAAAAGGGCACCTTATGGCCAATGACCTCAAACTCTAAAAAACAGCTGATTTTCATGCAAACTTTAAACTCAAAATTTTCGAAAACTACTTCGAATTAATAATTTCTTATGTTTTTATTGCTCAAGGCATTTTTACTAGAAAATATTTTTACAAGGAGAAATACATCATCAAAAATCCTCCCATGACAGGATTCGAACCTGTGCCCCGAACCTGTACACAGGAACCCGTGTAGCGCAGCGGTAGCGCACTCGTCCGGCAAGCGAGGTTCGAATTCTGTCATGGGAGGATTTTTGATGATGTATTTCTCCTTGTAAAAATATTTTCTGCTACTTCGAATTTTCAAAACTTGTAGAACAAAAGTTGTTCGCCTAGACCTCTAGAACCATCCCCTTTCGGCTTACTACCCCCTCCTCGGAGCACGTTGTATAACTTCCATAAAACTAGAACAGTAAGAAGCTTACCAGATAACAATAAAAACATCATTACAAAAGACTCTAAAGTCTGCCTGTTCACCTGACTGTCCACGCCGCGGCTTTAAAAAAGCTCGCTAATTCAATAGAAGTTCATTTCCATTGTCTAAAAACTACTGTAACCTAAATAATGATGAGAAAGTCATTCTAAAGGGCAATAAATCATAATCCCTTCACAAAACTAGGACAGTAAGGTTGAATTAAATATTTTTACTGATAAGGACTTCATTAGAGCATTGACTATTGTTAATTTTGCCGGCAAAGAACCTGTTATGTAGGTACGTGAGAACAAAACAATGATTTTTTGGCAAACAGGTAGGTAGTAGGGCCTTTTTTATATTGATACTAGCAGAGTCCTACGGTATAACCCGCGTACCTAAGTACCGATCCCCCGGGATTTTACAAAGGGATCTACACACCACAAAGAACACACTATCAAAATTTCATCTCTCAAGAACTAGCGGTTTGGGCTCTGTGTTGATATTTGGTTCAGTCAGACAGTCAATCAATCACTCAGGACTTTGAATTTTAATGTAAAGACTAACTGTGCCCCCCAGGTTTACCTGCGTTGTTCTCGTTCTCTTAGGAACACCGGGATAAAAAATATAATTTGTGTTTCCCCAGTTGGCTATTAACGTTTATGTATATGTATGTACGTACAGTTCATAAACATTGACCATTGTTATGTTAAACATTTCAGATGTCAATGGAGGAAGTCGCTATGGGCTTTATAAACGTTGCGAATGAAGCTATGTGCAGACCGATAAGGTACGTGATCACCTTAGAGTACAACTTCTCTAGTGCAAACCGCTGTGCAAAGATCCACACTTAAGCGGTCGCCCTTCGAAGTATAAATAAGTTAATTTATCTACTTGTAGAGCATTAACAACCGCGAGAGGGCACGACGCGTCACGCCACGCGCTCGCTTGCTTCGGTGGTGCGGGCGGGCAGCACGCGTGTGCTATCGCCAGGCAACTAGCTATTCATACCGTCTATGTACATAAGTATGCCGGTAAGTAAAGGTTTTCTTTGGGGAATACTGTTTTCCATGCAATTTTGAGTCAATTAAGTTTCGATCTGTCCAGTTGCAAGTTGCAGTTTCATTTTGAGTGTACTGTTTGAAGCTGCAATGATGTTAAAATCATATTTAGGATAATTTAAATGCAGAAATAACACCTCACCATTGATCTTAATAGTAGATATGGCATCAGAAGGAAGATAGTTGAAACAAGCCACAAAAATAACGCTGTTATACCTCTAATTCAATGATACTTTTGACGTTTTAAGCGTCTTTCATCGACTGCATATTAGCACCCGCAACGCAATTTCATTTTTACAAAAGGTAGACGATACAATATTGTCAACGTTGCACCGGCTTTTAGTTCTTATTTTGGGTTTAAGGAGGAAGGATTTTGTTTGAGATATCACCTGTAGTACTAGTCTACATCTACACTAATATTATAAAGAGAACAGATTTGTATTTTTGTGTGTATACCATGTGTGTCGTATGTTTGTAATGAATAAACTCAAAAACAACTAGACCGATTTCAAAAATTCTTTCACCATTAGAAAGCTACATTCACCCTGAGTAACATAGGCTACTTTGATCCCGATATTCCCACGGGATCGGGACTTACTTATATACTTAACCCCAGGTATCCTATCAGCGTATGGCATGGCGCTAGCACACGTGGTGCAAGAGTGTCAGACGGCGTGTGCTGCGGTCTACAGCCCGGACCATTACCACCTCATCGATAGACAGTTGGATGTGTTAGCCGCTGTCTGTAGAGACAAGCTTAGAGCTCAGGTGGGTCCTTACGCAGCGTCCTACGTGGGCGATCGGATGCGAACGCGATGCGGCGCGGAAACAAGGAACAGTCGAGAATCGCGCCGCATCGCACTTTACGTGCATTTGGTCACGTAGAACACTTCAATAGCTATCGACTGTTCCTTGTTTCCGCACCGCACCGGATCGGATCGCTTCGCAATCGCGTTCGCATCCAATCGTCCACGTAGTACGCTGCGTTACTGTCTGTTTGTACGTTTCACTAATAGAAAGCTATATTATCGAGGAGTAACATAGGCTACTTTTGATCCCGATATTCCCACGGGATCGGAATTTACGAGAGAGGTTTAATCGATCCTAATATTTTCGAAGTATTGATCTTGGATTAAAAAATGGAATTAGGTACCTGCTAGAAAATCGTGTGCATTTGTGAGAGCGTCAGGGCGCGTTTGCTAGTTACACTGTGATTTGCATTCAACATGGATGTTCGCGAGGTCTAGATGCAATCGCGGGACGAAACTGGATACCAATAAATACAAAGTTCTGCAATGTTTATTTCTTATGTTCCAGGGTTTCACCGAGTCAAAGATAGTGATCGAGCCGTACCTACACCTGCGTTACTCGGGCACGGACTGTGCTCTTATGGTGGCGCCAGTCGAGGGGAAACATGCGTGTACACACGGGGACTTCTACACTGCCTTTGTTGATAGGTCAGTCGACATATGTAGATAGATAGATAGATATAGATAACTTTATTGTACAACATAAGACAGGTTTCACCGAGTCAAAGATAGTGATCTGCCTTTGTTGATAGGTCAGTCCAGTGGTGTGCTGTGAACAAGGTCCATACAAATCGTTTTGATTTAAACCGAAATTGTCATGGCATTTATATGAATTCGCGTTTGTGGGGAGAGAGGGGGGAGTGTAGTCTAGAAGAAGGGAGAAAGTGGAGGAGAAAAGATAGAGGAGGAAGGAAGGAGATTGGGGGAGGGGGGAAAAGAGAGTGCAAGGGGAATGGAGATATCGAAGGGTGGGAAATGGAGAGGAATCAAAATATAGGGAGAAAACGGCTTCGCAAGCTATGGTAGTGCGGGGGCGCAAAAATCCATACCTAAATGGAATCTTATGAAAGTACAAACCCTGCCAGCCTTTGCTCTTTTGACCTCATGCTCCTAAACCTGTATCTCCGACCTGTATCTCGATTTGGGTTAGGTTAGGAACGATAAATCGGGTTAGTTTTAAAAGAGGGCAAGGTTAGAAATGAAATAGTATAAATAACATTGTATAACCAGGGAGCAAAATAGTATTTTTACGGCGAGGGCGTTACTTTGAATCACGAGCAAAGCGAAGAATCTAACGTAGAATTCTGAGCGCAGCGAGGGATTCAAAGTATACATCGCCCGAGGCAAAAATAATTTGCTCTCGAGTCATATACTCTACTTTTCATCCCCTTTCTATGAGAAAATAAATATGATATGGTGTAATTCGTGAATATACCTATTTACTACATCTACAAAAGTTAGGTTGGGAATATACCCTTCTTAGGTCAGTATCTCGATGAGTGACGATAACGAAATAATATATGTATAATACGTATTATTTGTAGATATAAGAGCGAGTTCGGTTTCACTCTGGCCTCCCGTGACGTCATCGTGGATGACGTCAGAGTCCGCGGCGTCGGCCTCAGTGACGTTCCCGAGGACAAAGCGCCATCTAGCGGGAAGGGAACACAACCTGTGGCTGAGAAGGTAAACCAATATTTAAACGTATTTCCTTCTACAAAAACACAACGCACCTGCATCTTTAATTTTAGATGCACAAAAATAGGTATAATATTTACTAATATTATACCTAAAGAAAAAAGATTTATTTGTTAGTTTGTTATGTAAGTACCTATACTAGGCTCCGAAACTAGTGAACCGATTTCAAAAATTCTTTCACTAATAGAAAGCTAATGTGTATTTGAATGTGTATCTCTTCTAAATACTAGTATTATTTCGCGTAGAGGAACATCCCAGCAAGGAACATACTAGCAAATTTGTCTTGGAAACGAGTCCTAAGTATTACAGTATTATAAAAAGCTTATACGTATCTTGCTTATGAGATCAAATCTTTTAAATGCATAGATTACGACATTTTGCACTCGAAGAACATACACTCTTTATACCTTCTCTTATAGATATATTTTAGAAGTCATTTAAAGATATTTAACAGAATGGAGGTTTTAGAAGTATCTTAAATATGCCTTATTGCTCTTCAGGATTAATGTACACTTAATTAAGCCTTTCAGAAGGGAATTCGGTCTTGGTAAAGTTTGCACTAAATACATCATAATACTTTTGTACTTACTAAACCCTTGCTTAAAACTGTTATAAGACCAACAATCAGTAAATTCAATTTGTCTTGGCAAAGTCGTATTTAAGAACTAAGGTATGGAAATAGAAATGTTTAAGGTCATTTTGTCTAGGAAGGTTCTCTTGAGTTCTTTAATTTGCCTTGCTTGAGAACATTTGATCTAACTAGTCTCTCGTAAATTCTTTAGTAAGCGTTCTCTAAGATCATCCTCACTAGCAATTGTCTTGTGAATTCTTTCATGAATAGCAATCTGCCGAAATTACGTCCCAAAATTAGGCAAGTGCGTGCCTTGTTGGATCACGCGCAGTGTAGGGTTCCGTAGTTTCCATAAAACTATACAGAATGCAATTTGAAAAAAGCCGTTGCAACTAACAACTTAACCTAGTATGTAATTTTCAATGGCATTTGTGTGAAATTACATTTGTAATTTTTTTATCATACTAATATTATAAAGCAGATAGTTTGTGAGTATGTATGTATATGTGTTTGTCACTCAATCACGTAAAAACCGCTGAACCGATTACCATGATACTCGGTATGTAGATAGCTGGAGACCTGGGATATTACATAGGCTACTTTTTATCCCGATATTCCCGCGGGATCGGGACTATATAAATTTGAAAAATCTGCTAAGCTGTAATATTTTTTTCTTAAAATTTATCGTGAATACATATGCTGTATCCAAGTACTGACAATTGGTTTTCGGAAGGGCCACACATAACTTTATAAAATTACACCTTTAAAAGAGCTTTCCAACGATATCCCACACGATGGGAAAGACGAGAAAAAAAGCATCGTCCATTTTACATGTTGGGGAGGTATCCCAAAACACGATTTTACAGTTTTTTTATTTTAACATTCGGCCGGCATCATCAATGTATATACTCATGCAAAGTTACAGTTACTTAGTAGCTCTTTGATCTTCTAAGACTGTAACTGCTTCTTTAGTCTAGGCCGCGGACATGAGACAAACTATGACATTTTTTGTAGAATACAAAACCCTAAAAAGCAGAACCCTAAAATTATTAAAATGGCTACAAGTATTTGTTTCATCCAAGTGTTGTACCAGAGCTTCATTATTTTACGCGACTTAATAAGTATAACAAAAGATCTATTAACCTTATGCTTATCTTGGATGAGAAGAGTTAGACTTATAAATGTGCGGCCATATTTTATTTTCCTTTACAATTATTTTTTTTACCCATTTTGTAAATTATTAGTTTAATAAACATATTATGAAGAGGGCCCATGAAAATTTTAATTGTCACTTTCGAAAACTACTCGATAAAATTTACTCCGCAAGTGTATCAGTTGCAACAGCAAGGACATAATTAATTAAAAGCATGCACGACATAGGTAAAATTTTGAAATAAAATGGATTCCATCTTCTTTATTATCATAATATGTAAAGTACTTTCATTTTCAATAAAATTATAGCCACACAGTTTCATTCGAACGTTAAAAAAATAATACACTTACAATAAACTTACCGAGTGTGATCATAAGTAAAATCACACTTAAGATGGCTTTAGTAAGAGCTTTCAAAGACTGATTGCCTTACGACATCCTTAAGCAAGACACTTCGAAGTATAAAAAGGTCTCACAGTAGAATGACCAAAATAGTTGTAAGATGGAATAATCTTAATGAAAACCACTGCAAAACATTCATGAGGGTAAAATTCCTTAAGAAGTGCGCCCAAATCGACACTTACAGATATCTTGAAGTGTATTATAAGTATCTATAATTTTTGGTCTTAGGATATCCATAGGACAACATTTTGCTAGTTGGGATCTCTTCTTAATACTAGTACAATCTATCTATTTACTATTATAAAGCGGAAGAGTTTGTTTGTTTGTTTGAACGCGCTAATTTCAGGGACCACTAGTCCGATTTGAAAAATTCTTTCGGTGTTGGATAGTCCATTTATTGAGGAAGGCTATAGGCTACTTTTGATTCCGATATTCCCACGGGATCGGGACTTATGCGGGTGAAACCGCGGGGAGCTGCTAGTAATAAATATAATATCACAATGGTTAGAAACGGGGGCGTGACCATGACGTACCTGCTTCTTATTAGTCGGTTTTCTCGTCACGTGATTGGCTAGTTTGATCTGGGCGCCTATTGGTCGATTGACGTTGAGCGTCTAAGGGCGATAGTATGGCTTATAGTGCGTTTCATCTTTAATTACCTATGCCGTCATGTTGGTAGCAAAACAAAAAAGTCTTGCCTTAATATCTTGAATGTGCTATATAAACCTTGTCCCCCGACGCGGGAACGTAAGGTACCACATACCTACTCAAAGACATGAAATTTGTTTTCGGTTTATTATTTTTGCCTTTTTAAAGTTTAGTTTTGTTTTAACTTGGAAGATTTTTTAAGTCGGGGGTTTTTTAAATTTTTAATTTAATTTTTATATCACCTTTTTTGTAAGAGCGATTTTGATTTAACATGCATATTGTTGTCACAAAAGTAACGTCCTTTCATTTGATATCCCACTGGGGTATATTTGAAAACATTCGGTTTTTATTTCCGAGTTTGACTCTACATATACTTTGAACGGCTAAACCGATTTTGATTAAACATGCATATTCTTGTCACAAAAGTCATGCTCTTTTATTTGATACCCCACTCGGGCATATTTGAAAACATTCGGTTTTTATTTCCGAGCTTTAACCAGCATATATTATGAACGGCTGAACCGATTTTGATCAAACATAGCTAAGAACACTCGCGCAAAAGACATCTATCAACCAAAAAAAACTACATTGAAATCGGTTCATCCGTTCGTGAGCTACGATGCCACAGACAGATACACACACACAGAGACAGACAGACAGACAGACACGTCAAACTTATAACACCCCTCTTTTTCCGTCGGGGGTTAAAAATGACACTTATTAAGATTTAATATGTCATAATGTTACAGCAAATGCTCAAATTGTCCCCCTGTTGCCCTTATACAGGCCCTTAACCGTTTTATAAACGATCTCTTAAGGACACGATTATAAAAAAAAATCTCCTATTTGTTGTGCCGCTTCGTGGACGCGTAGACGCAGGTCTTCAATTGTGGTTTTGTTTTTTTTTGTATACTTGTTCTTTTAAACACCCCCAGTAAAAAAAATCAAGTGGATTCAGATCAGGCGAACGTGGAGGCCACAATATTGGAACTAATCGGCCAATCCATCTTCTTGGATAACTTTCATTTAAATAGTTTCTCACTCGCACGGCATAATGTGCAGGACAGCCGTCACTTTAAAGCCACATTCAGGCCTGCGTCTACGCGTCCACGAAGCGGCACAACAAATAGGAGATTTTTTTTTATAATCGTGTCCTTAAGCTACTTACAATCCTACTCAACCAACCCAGTAAATCTGCCCGACTTCAGATTACATAACAGATAAGTCGGTGGCACTATACGTAGGCGAGGTTATTTTATGATTTTTTGAAGTCGGTTTTAATTTTTTTTTTTTTTTTTTGAAGTCGGTTTTTAATTTTTTCAATTATTTTTTTATTTCATCCTTTTTAGTATACCTACTTTCAACTACCACTAAAATCATTATTAAATGACATTTGCTCGAGTTTAGCTCTGCGCACGTGACAGGCTGACAGCGTGCTCTGAGTTTTGGCGCGGACATTTTTTTACAGTTTGTGACTCTATAGGTATTGTAACTTAAGACTAGTACAAACTAAATCAATGTTTATAACATACTCGTACTTTTATTCCTAGCAAACTAAAGTATACTTCGATGGCGGTTATCAAGAGACATCTGTGTATTTACTGGAGAAACTGAAGCCGGAACAAGTGGTCAACGGGCCGGCCATTATCATGGATAATCTGTCTACCATACTTGTCGAACCAGGTAACATATAGTGAACGGCAGATAAGTTGAAAAATTTTGTCATGGAAGGGGAAGTTCGCGCAGTACATTTTACATGCGCCTTCGATGGAAAATCGACTTCTGCGCATCCGCCATTTATTTCAACTAATCTGCCGCCTACTGTACCATTGTTGTTTTAATATACAGGTGAACCATTTAAACGGGCCTTCAGGGGGGATATCCTAAACTATAAGAGATAGCGAAAAATGCTGAAAGGAGTTGCGTTCCCAATTTTGTCAAAAAATGAAATGGCTTAATTCGATATTTCAAAAATTAATAACGCTAGCCAGGAATCCAACCTTGTCCTTTTTTTTTGGGGGAGTATACATGATTTTCTATGTTTTTGCAATTTACAGCTGAAAAAGCATCATTTTGTAAAATTATCTTAGTTAATGATCTTACTTAGAATAACTTAGTTTGTTTACGAAAAAACTATGAAGTTTGACAAATATGATCATCGAATAGTAACGCCATCTATAGTCAGCAAATGGCAGTCTTCAACCCCTGTTAGGTATATGTAAATTGTGTAAAAATCAGCTATTTTCTGTGTTTATATTGGATCCCTTCCACCAGATTGTCACGCAGAAATAACGAAATTCGGCGACATTCGCATCACAATCGGTTCAGGCAAACGTAAGCAGGTGACGACCGACTTAGATCCGATACAGTTGAGCATCTTTGGACATCGCTTCATGTCGATTGCTGAACAAATGGGGAGGTATGTTCCTTAACCCCCTTACTTATAGATACCCCGACTTATACGATGAAGGAAAACATCGACCTCTGTGGCGCGTCGTGCGAAAGCACAACTGCAATGCAGAAGGTTGCGGGTTCGATTTCCGCCGGGTGCAAGTATTTATGTTTAAAAAAACAAATGTTTGTGTCTGATCGATCTGGGTGTCCCTCTATGTATAATATGTATGTTATTACAAAAGAAAAATAAAAATAACTATTATATCCGTTGTCTATTCACCGCAACACAAGCTTAGTCGCTTACCACGGGGCTAGATGGCGCTGTGTGTTGTTCACAGAATATATTTATTTTATTGTGAGAAAACCGACAAGTCCTAGGACTCACCACGGTCCGAAGGCATGGGACATTCGCCAATCCGAAGTGGGCTCCCGTGGCGTCTTACTGCTTAACCCCTCTAAGAAATCACGTACAACGGCCCAATAGTGAGGCTAAGTGCGGAAAAGGCCCAGCGAAACTTAACTTAACTTAACCCCCTTACTTATAAACGCTGACTCACAGCTGCATAAACTATGTATCGTTTGTCTTTTACTGTGACACGAAGTTTCAAAGTTGACAGACAGAGACAAACGTTAAGTAACTTAGTCATCTGTTAATCATTGTTTGTTAGCAAGGGGGTAAGTTAAAGTAAGTATATTTGAAAACCCACGCCTCGGGTAGAGATAGGGAAGCTCTATTCTATGCGGGGCCTACGGCCAAATACAGAAACGCAACTCAACATTTGAGTTCTACTTAAACAAGTAAGCACTTAGAAATATTTTACAAGGAGAAATACATCATCAAAAATCCTTCCATGATATTTCTAGTAAAAATGCCTTGAGCAATAAAACATAAGAAATAAGTAAGCAAATCTCAAATTCAAAAATTCCCATACTATTTTTAAATTTAGAAGCTGCTCAATTATTTAAGTACGCCTCAAATTTCAAGTAGCGTGTCATGAGCGGCTGTTAGACTGTCTCTCAGGTCTCTCCATCCTTCAGCCTCTCACGTCCCTGTTGCTCCCTTGCTGTAATCTGCTCAGCTGAGTCGCCGTCTGCCATTTTCACGTGTCTGTTTTTATTGTTACCATAGTTACCCCAATAGCCAATCCACCACCATCACATCACTATAGCCCATGTTGTTTTCATCCGTAGATTTCTCAATAGTTCTATCCACAGGTTCTATCCGATCCGGTGGTTGTCCTTGGCTGCATTTTATAGTACAGACAGGGATAATTACCGGCTGACCGGAAAGGGCTTAAATTCATCAAAAAAGACCCAGTAATAGGGCTAGTTGCAGACAGTTAAAACTTGAAAATCTTTAACAGAGTGCTCCAAAGAACATCCATATCAGTGAACATAAAGGAGCGGCTCGACTTCTCGTGTGCTTTGTTCGGTCCCGACGGAGGGCTGGTGTCTAACGCACCGCATATACCCGTACATCTGGGGGCTATGCAGGACACTGTGCAATATCAGGTCAGTAGCACACTGTGCAATATCAGGTCAGTCAAATTCTCAAAATTTTCTGATGAGAAGGTGGTTTCAGAAAGCTCCTCAGAAAATTTAGACAGGTAAAAGTAAAAAAGTAAGCATATTTGCGATTATCTGATTAGGAATTCTGCTCATTGTCCCGAAAATCTAAATTCTTGATTTTTTTAATGAAAATATTAGTTTATATGAACATGTACATACACTGCTTTATCTTCACAAATAGTATATTAAAAAAATCGACAAGACTAAATTGAAAGTCAGCAAAATGAACTGCTCCCGCATTTCATACTAACGTACTTAGTTTTCTTTTCCGAGGTGTTCAAAAAAATATTTTGATGAATCGAATTCGGTTCTTCAAGAGGAAGGTCTAGGTAGACTTTCCTCTTAATGAAAACAACAAAATTATGTACCACAGATTAAAAAAAAATGTTCTAACAAAACAGTTCAGTTTAAAGCAGGTTGTAATCTGCAATTTTCGAATGGTTTAAATAACATTGGTGAATTTATAAAGGTAATTGTAATCGGCCATCATAATATTATATCAGAGTTCTTAACAATAAAGAAAACATACCAGCTCCGAATAGAAATCCTCCTCCTTTTTAAGTCGGTTAACATGCAACTGGTAACATTTACAAAAGAAAAATAAATATAAGTATTATATCCGTTGTCTAGTCACCGTAACACAAGCTTAGTCGCTTACCACGGGGCTAGATGGCGCTGTGTCTTGTTCACAGAATTTATTTATTTGTATTTCCAGATGAAAGTCCGCGGGGACTCTCTGAAGGAAGGCGACGTGATTCTAGCGAACCACCCGAAGGCGGGCGGCTCACATCTACCCGACTTGACTGTCATCACGCCGGTCTTTCATAAGTACGTATTTACTTAATGTAAATTTACATAACACAACAAATACAAAATAAAACAATTATTTGAAAGGGGCTCCCATACAACAAACGTGTTTCAAAAACTACAAGGGAATTCTAGTACGATGTGAGGTCGCTTCTGATTGGTCGAGTCAAATCGAGTTGGTCATGGAATTCAAAATGGCTGCCCTATCTGTCAAATATACTAGTCTGTCTTCACTGACCAAAGAGTTTCTTATAAGTTTCAGATTTTCTTTGAATCAAAGTTGTTGTAAACCATTTTAGGGTTCCGTACCCAATTGTGATAGTGGTACGGAACCCTTCGTGCGCGAGTTTCGCACTTGGCCGGATTTTTTTATAATACAATTCTATCCCACTCACTCCTATGCAACTGAAAAAGACAGTTGATTATCATCTATCCTCGTCTTAAGAGGGTGGGTACTGTTTTTATTTCCATACAAACATAATACCAAAATAGAAGTATGAAAAATTTAGTTTTCTAACTTAATACCTTAATATTAATTACCAACAGTGAGGGGTTTTACCCGCCTAAATCCCGCTCTCGCGGGGATCTCCGGGTAAAAAGTAGTCTATGTGTTAATCCTATCTGCATATCAAATTTCATTGACATCGATTTAGTTATTTTTGCGAGAAGGAGTCTTAGCAAACTCTTTACTTACTGACATACAAACTTTTACATTTATAATATTAGAAGGATAGCTATTGCCTGTGGCTTTGATCGCCTTGTTCGTTCCTCTACATATTGCTGTGTAAAAATACAGCGCTCTTAAGCGGTCGCCCATTGAAGTACTGAAACTACTGGGCGCTGCCTACGGTGTTGCGCTCAAACTTATCTTGTACTAGATGAGTCCCGCGGTTTTACACACGTCAGTTCCGATCCCGTGGGAATATCGGGATCAAAAGCCTATGTTACTCCTGGATAATGTAGCTTTCTATTGCTCAAAGAATTATTGAAATCGGTCCAGTAGTTTCAGAGATTACCCGGAAAATACATACATACATAGTTACCTCTTTATAACATAAGTTAGACTTACCTCAAGTGTTGACGTTTCATTTACGTCAATAACGTCACGGACGAGCAATTTGAACAAGAGGTTCTGTTCCGTTTTAGTACAGAAATGGATGGGATACTTTTGATCCCGGTATTCTCGCGGGATCGGGACCTACGAGGGTAAAACTTTTAGGTAGGACTTTGCTAGTCGGTAACAGGGGTATACACTCACCTCATGTACAGATCGGTCAGGTCCGTTTTGAGGCATACCAACTTAGATTAAAGCAAAAAACTAAAGATACGATACCTAGTCTCAAAAAATGAGACGATAAAACTGCGTCTAGCTGACGCACTAGCCTCAGTCGTATGTCGAAACGTTGCCGCGTGAGCACGTGCTGTCACTCTGCTGTCATCTTTTTGAATTCCATAAGAATGCCTTTTTGCTTATTTACAAATGCCTGAATCATTCTTAAAGACAAATGTTTTTAAATACAATGATTTTATGAAAATGCATGGAGGTGTTTCTAGCTCATTTTTCAAATACGCAATGTTAGAATCTACTATTTTTGTTTTCATCTAAGCATACCAAAGAGTTTTGGGCACTACATTTAACGATAATAATGGCCAAAGGCCCAAATTCTCATCTATGGGGCACTTTCCGTGCCGGTGAGTGTAGTTTATCCCGTTTGTAATAAGTGGTAATCTCCTCCAACCTCTCAGGTCGGAACCTCGTCCGATATTCTTCGTAGCGTCACGTGGTCACCACGCCGACATCGGCGGGCTGACTCCCGGCTCCATGCCGCCCCATAGCACAAGCCTATCCCAAGAGGGCGCCGCCTTCAAGTCCATGTTGCTTGTCGACGGGTCGAACTTCGATGAGAAAGGACTTACAGAAGGTAAGGACCGACCACTGATACTAATAACATACTAATATGTATGTATTTACAAAAGAAAAATAAATATAAGTATTATATCCGGTCTAGTCACCGTAACACAAGCTTAGTCGCTTACCACGGGGCTAGATGGCGCTGTGTGTTGTTCACAGAATTTATTATTATTTATTACTAATCTTTGACGGACTCTGTGGCACTGCAGAAGGTTGCGGGTTTGATTCCCGCCGCGAACAAGTATTTTTGCTAGCTATAAATGTTTGTTTCTAGTTTGGGTGTCTGTATGTATCATATATATGTATTTACAACAAAAAAAAGTATAATATGTAGTATACCCGTTGTCTAGTACCAATAGTACAAGCCTAGTTCCTTGGTTTGGAGCTAGATGGCGATGTGTGCAATGTCTTTATTAATTATTATTGTTAGAATTGTCAGGTCGCCCTAAGGCCTCTTACTTGACCTAACGACTACTATCTGAGATAACCGGGACCAACTGCTTGGCGGGCGAATATCAGGCTGCGACGCAAAAGGTTGTGGATTCCATTCTCGCCTTGGACAAGTATTTTTGATGACCATAAATGTTTGTTTCTGGTTCTTTCAATACGTGTGTATTTGCGAAAAAAATATATTTTTTGTAGTATACCCGTTGTTTACTACCTATAGTACAAGCCTAGTTGCTTTGTTCGGGGCTAAATTGCGTTGTGTGCAACGTCCTACAATATTCATTAATTTAATTTACTATGAAATTCTGTATTACACTGTATCAACCTTATTTCAGAACTGATGAAGCCAGGCAAAGTCCCAGGATGTTCCGGTACCAGGAACTTAGCTGATAACCTGTCAGATTTGAAGGCTCAAGTCGCTGCTAACCAAAGGGTAAGTGTACTTATAGCATATGCCTTAAGGGACGGATTCGACCAAACTCGGATAACTCTTATTTAAAAAATATTTAGTTTTATCGACACTAATTCGTTTTTACATTTTTACCAAACACAATTTCCAAGATAAGTGACCGTATACGGAGAATAATCGGTATACCAACTAGACGTATAGAGTACTATCTGCGTCCCGCGATTTCACCCGCGTAAGTCCCGATCCCGTGGGAATATCGGGATAAAAAGTAGCCTATGTGTTATTCCAAGTCCCCAGCTATCTACATACCGAGTTTCATGGTAATCGGTTCAGCGGTTTTTACGCGATTGAGTAACAAACACACATACATACTCACAAACATTCAGCTAAATTCGGTGGCCAATGGAAACAAATGGACGGGGCAAGATTACTTTAAAAAGTTCCCAACGGCCGCGGTAACCGAGCATTTGGCGGGCGTTGGCAATTTATTAATGTAATCTTGCACCGTCCATTTGTTCCCATCGGCCACAGAATTTGCAGGTGGTCTATTCCAATAACGCACTCGACATTTGTCACTAGATAATTTAATTAAACAATGGCAAATACGATCGAAACTGATACAAAAAATGATCGGTGTTGAAACAAAAGACGGATCAAAATAGAAACAAAAGACGATTAGAGTAGAAACAAAAGATGATCTGAGTATGGGGCAAGATGGCGCTGTGTGTAGTTTCAAAACTTATTTGTATAATATTGGAACGAAGTTCCTTATCGCGCGTTGCCCCCTTTCGCAAGACGGAAAAAATTAAGACCGAAAGTTGTAACGACATTTTTTTGTTTTTTTGCTTGGAACTCCTTTCCATCCGGGTGTCCCTTGACACCTCTCAAGTCAAAAACATGATCGGAGTATGAGGCAAGATGGCGCTGTGTGTAGTTGCTAAACTTATGTGTATGATATTTATTAGGTGTCCCTCTATGTATAATATGTATGTATTTACAAAAGAAAAATAAATATAAGTATTATATCCGTTGTCTAGTCACCGTAACACAAGCTTAGTCGCTTACCCCGGGGCTAGATGGCGTTGTGTGTTGTTCACAGAATTTATTTATTTATTTATTTATTAGTGAACTACAACAGTGTATCGTATGTCCCCAGGGCATCCAACTGGTGGGAGAGTTGATAGAGCAGTACGGTCTAAGCGTGGTGCAGGCTTACATGTACCACATACAGAACAATGCGGAGTTGGCGGTGCGGGACATGCTCAGGGTAACTATTACTTTATACTCGCGACCAAGACTATTGTAACGTAATCGAAACGTAGAGGTAAGAAAATTAACGCGATTAAGACCCGGGTACATATTATTACGTAATCGTATGTTCCAATTCGTTGGTTCCAATCGTATAAGTAGGAAAGAAAAAAAATCAACCATTTTTTTTTTTAATTTTTGAAATACCTATATGTCATTTATTTCTATCAAATAAATGACATTAAATACAAACAAAGTCAAATTATAAAATCAATTTTAAATTCAATTAAATAACTGTCACCTAAAATTAAACTCATTTTTCGGTTAAATCGCATGTTGATTACTATTTTAGCATTGTTCCAACGCTCAACGTTTCGAGACCTTTACAGGGATCCTTTCAGGATGGACTGAATGCAACAACGCGAAAACAGAAGTAAATACTGCAACTTATCCTATTATTAATTCCCAGGAAATAGCGAAGAAAGCGTTCGAGTCGACCGGTAGCACTGTACTGAAGGCCACAGAATACTTGGACAACGGGACCCCCATCGTGTTGACTGTCACCTTGGACAAGCTGGAGGGAACCGCGCATTGTGACTTCACGTGAGTTTATTATTATTATCTATTTATTTTATTTTATTTGGAAAACATACAGTGAATAATATCTAAGTAATAAGAAGTTAAAAACTAAACACCATTTACACATTTTCGCATATAAAGTCCCACTAGAGTTGCCACTAGGGTTCTGTTTGAGACGCCTTGGCGAATGCGAGGTCCTGAATTTTATTTTTGTAAAAGTTATTTGCGTGTAAATTATATGTTTATGCCATGCTATCCATGCCATGCCCCTATGTTTTTATTTTTTTCATTTCCTACCTAATTAGAAGAGAAGTAAAGTTCAAAACCCCCTAGTTTTGAACTCAAAATGAGTTTATGCCATGACTCAAATAGGACTCATGGCATAAACTCATTTTTTCTAATATCTTTATCCATAGAGGAAATAGTCGACTTCGTTTGTAAAGTAAAGTTTGTATTGAGAAAAGAGTAGATAGACTGTCCTCTTAAGAGGATAGTCTCCATTCTTTTTCTCCATACAAACGTAGTTTACATTTTCCTCCCTGGATAAAGACATTAGAGCAAATATGTTTATGCCATAAAACTTATATCTGTCATGACTATGCATCTACCTTTTTATTTTTTTCATTTTATTATTTTTTTTAATAAAAACAATAAAAAAAAGGTAGATGCATTGTCATGCATGACAGATATATGTTTTATGGCATAAACATATTTGCTCTAATGTCTTTATCCAGGGAGGAAAATTTAAACTACGTTTGTATGGAGAAAGAGAATGGAGACTATCCTCTTAAGGTTGTGAGATCAATATTTATAATTTTATTTTGTTTATGTACCAGTGGTACGGGAGTGGAGGTGTGGGGTAACCTCAACGCCCCGCGCGCTATCACGCTGTCTGCACTGATATACTGTCTGCGCTGTATGGTGGGACACGATGTGCCGCTCAACCAGGTCAGTTCCGACTCTTTCCCATTTTATTTCACTAAATGCGTTTTGTTTTCGTGAAAAAATAGGCTCTTCAATTTTTCTTCTGTTTTCGCGATGTTTGATTTAAATTAAGAGGACAGTCTCCATTCTCTTTCTCCATACAAACCTAGTTTACATTTTCCTCCCTGGATAAAGACATTAGAGCAAATATGTTTATGCCATAGAACCTGTCTGTCATGACAATGCATCTACCTTTTTATATATTTTTATTTTCTAATTAAAATAATAATAAAAAATCAAAAAATAATAAAATGAAAAAAATAAAAAGGTAGATGCATAGTCATGACAGATATAAGTTTTATGGCATAAACGTGTTTGCTCTAATGTCTTTATCCGGGGAGGAATATTTAAACTACGTTTGTATGGAGAAAGAGAATGAAGACTATCCTCTTAAACTCATTTGGTTGTAATCGTTTATTACTTTTGACATTGTTTACCTATTACTTTTTGGATTGACTACCGATCCTGAGAACTGTAAAGGTCTCGAAACGTTGACCGTTGAAACAATGCTAAATACCAAGCGATTAAAACCTAAAAATGAGTTTAATTTCTTTTTTTTTCTTTTTAATTTCTTTTCAATTCTTTTAAGTAACATCTTGTTCAATCATCTCTCTTGAACAATTGACCTACGTACTTTGTGATCTGATTGCAGGGCTGCCTGAAGCCGGTCCGTGTGACGGTCCCCGCCGGCAGTGTTCTAGACCCGTCAGAGGGCGCGGCCGTCGTGGGTGGTAACGTGCTCACCTCGCAGCGGATTGTAGACGTTGTGCTCAAGGCGTTCCAGGTGGGCAGGGCTGGTACAGCTCTTACAGGTCTTCATGTCGAATTGCAGCTGTCCAACTTTTTTTTAATATTTCGGTCTGAGACCGAAATATTAAAAAAAAACAATTTGGAACAGCCAGGGTCAAGTTCTACAATATTTCAAGTTTCTTCTTAATATAGTTTTGGCGTCGTACATCTTGTACATCTTGCCAGTATCAAGTTTTTGCATGAAATTGGCTCGATCGGGCTTATAGTTTCAAGTCAGGGGCTATGGTAAAGAGGTGGCAACTTTACCTTAACCTTCAAGGAGCTTTGGAGGCAACGAAGGAAAGTCCATATTTAACACTCAATTTTGCTTTCACTACACTTGTGCATATTCACGGAACTAAATTGAATAAGATTCCACCAAAATTACACAATTTAACCGTAATAAAATTGGGGCACGAAATGTTGTCTCCGCGTTCCCGCCAAAACTCGATTCAGATCTTCATTTCGAATTACAGCTGTCAAACTTTAAATGACTTTACACTACTCAATCGACCACATTTCGTTCGTCAGAAAATACGTGATGTCTGCCGGCTCTGGGATCTTGGACTATTTGGAAGCTTCGATGCCACAGACAGATACACAGACACCTCAAACTTTGAACATACCGCATTTTTCGTCGGGGTTAAAATAACAAGTACTTATCGTAAATATTACAACGACATTTCAGGTGTGTGCGGCGTCTCAGGGGTGTATGAACAACTTGACCTTGGGGGAGAGTGACTGGGGGTACTACGAGACTGTGGCCGGAGGCAGTGGGGCAGTAAGTCACAACATTTATTATAGATTTTTCTTCTGTATTCGCGATGTTGTATTGAAATTAAATACATTTTTCGGTTTTAATCGCGTGGTGTTTATTACTTTGAGTATTGTTTCAACGCTTAACGTTTCATTCTTTTCAACGTTTGAACATTCAGTACATTGAAGATATTGAGAGCATACAGTCTAAATTCATCAAACACTTAAATTACCGTACTAGAAGGAGAAATCTGGATTACACAGAGTCGTGTGTGTCTCATAATCTAATGAAGTCGGAAGCGCGCCGTACTTACCTACAACTGATGTTCATGTACGACATCTTGAACAATAACATCAACTGTCCCGATCCATTGTCGCTCTTTCTTCGTCTCACAGCTACGAATAAGCGAACTCGACACACTCGTTTGTTTAGTGAACCTCGCACAAATACTAAATATGCACAAATTCCATAGTCTACCGCACATTGAGATGCTACAACGAACGATTCGTGTCATCTGATATCTTCTACTTATCTAAAAATATGTTTAAAAAGGATGTCTTTTCTGTGATGGCTGATTGATGGGTATACTTTATTTTACTTTCCTTAGACGGTCATATTGTTTTGGTTTCATAAGATGATTAAAACCTTTATTATTATTTTGCTATTGTTCTTAATGAGGTGGGTATGTGGGTATATATTATGATATTATTGTTTTATGGGCATTGTGTAGATATGTGTATTTATTTATATGTATCTATTTATATTTTATGTACATTTGTATTAAGTCTGAGTGGTATTAATATAATATGTGTATATGTGTATTGTATTCTGTAGATTTATTTATAACAATATATTTATTTACTTATATGTCCTATAAATAACACAATAAGTATTATGTATATGTAACTATTGTGGCACTCTTTTTGTTCTTATTTTCTTGTTATATAACAAACTCTTTATCGACAACATATTAGTTTACTTAGGTATAAGCTTTTGGTTTATATAGTGCGAATCTTTTATTGGCTGTAAGAACTTTTTTTACTGTAAAGTTTACTTTTATACTATAAGAGCTGTTGATTCGATGATAATAAATAAATAAAATAAAATAAATAAATAAACGTTTCCCCCTTTTTCAGGATAAAAAAGAAGGAGAAGAAGTATCCTGAAAAAGGCACCTGTAAAGGCCTCAAAACGTTTTGTGTTGAAACAATGCTAAAAGTAATAAACACCACGCTATTAAAACCGAAAAATGTCTTTAATTAAATACATTTTTCGGGCCTGACAAATCTGATAATGTAACGACTCCAATAGTGCTAGTGTACATTAGTACATTAGCACTATTGGAGTCGTTACACTCCAATAGTGCTAATGTATACTCAATACTCATCTGGTGGTAAGTTGTGATATGGTCTGAAATTAAAAACACTTATTTAGAACAAGGAAGATGGCAGGCAGTGTAACCAGATCCGACCCAACTTCTTTAGAAGCTGCATCGGTCTATAGTCTAGCTAGTCAATCAGTCAGGAGAGCATTTGTAGATATACAAATATATATTTGTAGGTTGGCCACTTAATTTTCTTAGTGGGCCAAATTACTTTAGTCGCCCCGGGCCATTATTTTTTAAACGACTTCCAAAAACAGGAGGAGTTTCTCAATTCGGCGGGATATTTTTTAGAAGTATATATTTCAAATCATGTTAGACCAGGCCATATTGCAATAGGATTTTTTAAAGATCATTTAGCTTAATAACTTTTTGTGTGATTTTAAATACTGGAATTGTTCAACAGTCTGTAGGTACATTTGTAATATCGATTGGCGAGCAAATTCACTTGCCTAGGCCTCAAATGCGGGCTTGGGTTTGGCCAGCCTTGATATAGATGGTAACCTGCAGTAAGAACTTCCCACCAAGTACCTTCCTATCCCCCCAGGGTCCAGGGTACCACGGCACGGGCGGCGTCCACAGCCACATGACTAACACCCGCATCACAGACGTGGAGATAGTGGAGCGGCGGTACCCCATGCTGGTGCAGCGGTTCCAGCTGCGCCCCGCCTCAGGGGGGAGAGGTGAGTGGAGGGAGGTAGCTGCAGTGGGGGATACCCCAGGTGTCACCCCACATGACCAACACCCGCATCACAGACGTGGAGATAGTGGAGCGGCGGTACCCCATGGTGGTGCAGCGGTTCCAGCTGCGCCCCGCCTCCGGGGGCAGAGGTGAGTGGAGGGAGGTAGCTGCAGTGGGGGATACCCCAGGTGTCACCCCACATATCCAACACCCGCATCACAGACGTGGAGATAGTGGAGCGGCGGTACCCCATGGTGGTGCAGCGGTTCCAGCTGCGCCCCGCCTCCGGAGGGAGAGGTGAGTGGAGGGAGGTAGCTGCAGTGGGGGATACCCCAGGTGTCACCCCACATGACCAACACCCGCATCACAGACGTGGAGATAGTGGAGCGGCGGTACCCCATGCTGGTGCAGCGGTTCCAGCTGCGCCCCGCCTCCGGGGGGAGAGGTGAGTGGGGGGAGGTAGCTGCAGTGGGGGATACCCCAGGTGTCACCCCACATGACCAACACCCGCATCACAGACGTGGAGATAGTGGAGCGGCGGTACCCCATGCTGGTGCAGTGGTTCCAACTGCGCCCCGCCTCCGGGGGAGAGGTGAGTGGGGGGAGGTAGCTGCAGTGGGGGATACCCCAGGTGTCACCCCACATGACCAACACCCGCATGACAGACGTGGAGATAGTGGAGCGGCGGTACCCCATGCTGGTGCAGTGGTTCCAGCTGCGCCCCGCCTCCGGGGGAGAGGTGAGTGGGGGGAGGTAGCTGCAGTGGGGGATAGCCCAGGTGTCACCCCACATGACCAACACCCGCATCACAGACGTGGAGATAGTGGAGCGGCGGTACCCCATGCTGGTGCAGCGGTTCCAGCTGCAACCCGCCTCCGGGGGGAGAGGTGAGTGGGGGGAGGTAGCTGGAGTGGGGGATACCCCAGGTGTCATCTCGAAGGTCTTGGGTCAGCCGCGCACTAATGTGCCTTTTTAGGGTTCCGTACCCAAAGGGTAAAAACGGGACCCTATTACTGAGACTTCGCTGTCTGTCTGTCCGTCTGTCCGTCCGTCTGTCCGTCCGTCTGTCACCAGGCTGTATCTCATGAACCGTAATAGCTAGACGGTTGAAATTTTCACAGGAAGATGTATTTCGGTTGCCGCTACAACAACAAATTAAATACTAAAAACTAAAAACAAATTAAAACAAATATTTAAGGGGGGCTACCATACAACAAACGTGTTTCAAAAACATCGAATCGAGTAGGTCATGAAATTCAAAATGGCTGCCCTATCTGTCAAATATACCAGTCTGCCTTCACTTACCAAAGAGTTTCTTAATTATAAGTTTCAGATTGTCTTTGTGCCAAAGTTTTTTTTTTTCTTTTTTTTTAGTGGTGTGGTTGTATGATGGAAGTAAGAATCGAAGCTAAATATGTCACATTTTCCTATCAAATTTTAAAATTGGTAAATGATTTTAGGGTTCGGTACCCAATTGTGATAGTGGAACGGAACCCTTCGTGCGCGAGTTTCGCACTTGCCGGGTTTTATTATATTGTTACCAACGAGGCATTTTATTAGTTTTACGGACGTTCGGCAACTATAGACACGCGCGGACTGCCAGTTAGCGCCGACTACCGCGACATTTTGTCAGGGTTTTTCACGTTTTTCTGACACGCGAAGGACATGAATACGCGTGGTCTAGCTATAAGTATGTCTGTGGTTATCCTCTACAGGATAAGTTCGTGTTTCTCAACCGATCTTCACGAAACTTGCTTTGCTTTAATTTCAAATTCATAGAATATTTTCTCAATGAGGGTTTTATAATTGTTGCGTATTGCGCCCACTAGGGGTCTAAGTGCTTGCGAGTAATTCTACTGTTCGTAGAATTACTTTCAAGTGTTCGTTAATATTATATATGTTTGTGTTCAAGGCCGTTGGAACGGCGGCGACGGGATAGTCCGCGAGCTGGTGTTCCGTCGCGCGGTGCAACTCTCAGTACTGACCGAGAGGAGAGCCTTCCAACCTTACGGCATGAACGGTTAGTTCACTTGGAAACTTTCTATTTTTACATGGTTTTATACAACATTGCTGGAGCCTACGAGTAACATCCGAGTTCGTTGGCTGGAGCAGTGTAATATTCCAAATTCAAAAAACGCACCAGCCATAGATTTTATTTTCTTTGACCATAAACTCGATACTTTGCGTGTTCTTTTTAGGGTTCCGTACCCAAAGGGTAAAAACGGGACCCTATTACTGAGACTTCGCTGTCTGTCCGTTTGTCCGTCTGTCCTCAGGCTGTATCTCATGAACCGTAATAGCTAGAAGGTTGAAATTTTCACAGAAGATGTATTTCGGTAGCCGCTACAACAACAAATACTAAAAACAAAATAAAACAATTATTTAAAAGGGGCTCCCATACAACAAACGTGTTTCAAAAACTACAAGGGAATTCTAGTACGATCTGAGGTCGCTTCAGGTCGAGTCAAATCGAGTTGGTCATGGAATTCAAAATGGCAGCCCTATCTGTCAAATATACTAGTCTGCCTTCACTGACCAAAGAGTTTCTTATAAGTTTCAGATTTTCTTTGAATCAAAGTTGTTGTAAACCATTTTAGGGTTCCGTACCCAATTGTGATAGTGGTACGGAACCCTTCGTGCGCGAGTTTCGCACTTGGCCGGGTTTTTTTTAGGGTTTCGAACCCAAAGGATAAAAACAGGACCCTATTACTGAGACTTCGCTGTCTGTCTATATGTCACAAGGCTGTGTCTCATGAAGGGTAATTGTTAGACAGTTGGAATTTTCACAGATGATGTATTTCTGCAGCCACTATAACAACAAATACAAAATAAAACAAATATTTAAGGGGGGCTTCCATACAACAAACGTGATTTTTGACATAAAAACGCAACGATACCGCGATGTATTTTTCACAAGCGCCATCTAGTGACGGAGTGATAGACTGGCACCAGTAGTAAAATAAATTTTAACGTTCGCGTTGAGTTTACAGATTGGTTGGTCCAGTCTTCAATTTAGGGTTCCGTACCCAATTGTGATAGTGGTACGGAACCCTTCGTGGGCAAGTCTGACTCGCATTTAGCCGGTTTTTTTCTGAAACAATGACACTATTTCCTTGCATGTTTGAGAAAAGATATATTTTACAAATGTATATCAGGTGGCCTGCCCGGGGAGCGAGGTATGAACTTGATACAACGAACTGACGGCCGCCTCATCAACCTCGGAGGGAAGGCCTCCGTCGAGGCATATCCCGGGGTAAATATACACAATTACAAATATTGCATGAAGTTACACATAGAGCGCAATCTAGCCCCAAACTAAGCACTAGGCTTGTACTATGGGTACTAGACAACGGATATACTACATATTATACTTTTTTTTGTTAATTAATTACATAGTACATAAAATATGATACATAGAAAACACTAATAGGATGAATGTTGCAATCTTCTAAAAAATGAATACACAAAGCCCTTCTATGAATAATATTTCTCCATTATTTACGCATAGTGGTGTGTCTTACCTAGTGCTGTGCCTAGTGTTAGAGTTGTCAGGACGCCCTAAGGCCTCTAACTTGACCTAACGACTGCTATCTGAGATCACAACTGGGACCAACTGCTTCACGTGCCTTCCGAAGCACGGCGGAAATGAATAATGCTATGAATAATAAAATACCATAGTATTCCAGTTTTAGCACTTATGCTTAGGCCTGCACTGGGCTTTCATAAAAATATTTTAAAGAAACAATACTTCTGCAAAAACACAACGATAGCAGCAGGCCTGGATTTGAACCCGCATCATAATCAATCCGGGAGCACGACTTGAACCAATTAGTCTACCGGCGTCGGTGACTCATACGCTGTATTTTCGCAAGTATTGCTTCATCTATTACAACTTAGGCATGTTTTTCAGCCCTGCGTTTATCGTGCGTTGTGTTTCTACAGAAGTATTATTCCTTTTAAATATTTCTTAATGAGCATGTTGTTATCCAGGATAAATACATAATGAACTCGCCCAGTGGTGGTGGGTACGGAACCCCGGACGGAGAGACACACGGACATACGGACACGCCGCATGCGACCTTCGTCGAAAGAGGTAGTGTCTATGAGTATAGAGCTGCGCAGGAGTCGGTCTAACAAGTAGTTCCATTTTGACGTTGTTTTAATGTCGATTTATTACTGTTACTTATATTTAAATGTTATCTGGGATGAAACGGTCCGCGTTTCATTATATTCTTTGTTTTTATAGTTAGTTTATGCTTTTGAAAAAATGTTTTTAAAAAATTTAGTACCCGGGGGGACTCGAACCCGCGACTATAGTAATCCAAACCAGTGCGATAGCCGCTACGCCACGGGTAAGCCTCCCGCCAAGCCCAAATTAAGAAAGCATCTCCTCGTGTTCTTGCGAGTAAGGCCTCGTAGTGACATCTACCGGCGAACTTTGCAATCTAACTCAACTTATGTTTTTCGAAAGCATTTTTTTCAAAAGTTGTATTTCCTAAGTGTGGTAGTGTGATTTAGTTAGTTTCTGTTGTTTTCTAATTGTTTTAATGCATTTTTAATAAAATTGCATTTTTTTAATGATTATAAGTATTTATAAATATTATCAATACGTCATAATAATCCAAATAATAAAATGTGATATTTAACAACAGCTAGAGCCTGAAAGGTCACTAAGTGATTCATTTTACAACTGTTTTTATTTTATATATGCGTTAGTAACATTTTAAAATCGAGGTAGGTTGCGTGCAGTCTAAAAGCTAAACCCTTAGGAACAGCTATTTAAAATCATTGTTAAGTAAAAACTAAATAATAATGTTATCCTTTGATGTTTATATTAAAGTTTATAATTTTTAAGTACAAATAAAATGCGTTTATTGTTGTTTTTATATAATTATATTTACTTTATCTATACATATTTACAGAGTTTTATTTTAACCTACCTTTAGAGTACTTAAACAATATATACAGAAACATACAAACATAGTCGACTGTTTCCTCCCCGGATTAAGACGTAAAAAACATGGCCAGATATAGGTTCTATAGCATAAAACTTCTTTTTCCAGGGAGGAAACAGTCGGTATCCGTCAGCTTGACCGGACCATGCAACAGATTTACACCAAACTACGCTCATTATTTAGTACCTATGTCGTTTCAAAAATAATAACGATATAAAGTGGCCGGCCATTCTGACGTTAGGTTGGCCGGACCACCTTCGATATCTCGCCATCCACTGTTACATGCTCCACGTTATACAAAGTGTTTCGACGAGGGGGTATTGAGTCGAAAAGGGGTTGTTCTAGAGGTCTAGGCGAACAACTTTTATTCTACGTAACACTAAAAAAACAGCTGTTTTTGTAAAAAAAGGCAATTAATTTTTAGATTGTAGTGGTCCAAACTAAATAAAAGGGCACCTTAAGGCCAATGACCTCGAACTCTAAAAAACAGCTGATTTTCATGCAAACTTTAAACTCAAAATTTTCAAAAACAACTTCGAATTTCCAAAACTTGTAGAACAAAAGTAGTTCGCCTAGACCTCTAGAACAACCCCCTTTCGGCTTAATACCCCCTCCTCGGAGCACCGTGTATATTCCAAAATTTTGTACATATCTGGTACCTACGCATATATTTTGTTTACGGTCTGACTTAGCAAGCTCTAATAACAAGTTATTACAAAAAAATGTGAGCCGTCACGGGACCTGGCAGATGTGAAACATCAAAACAGAACTTGTCGATGTCTTCGACAAAATCTTTAAGCCCACAAAAAGATTTCAACATCCCGAGATTCGAACGCCGCGCCCGCCGTCCTTTTCGGAACAGAAGTCAGAGTCCCAACGGTACAGACTAACGAGTCTTTAGAAAGTGACTCGAAATTAACTAACACTTCTAGCACTATAGGTAGGCATGACACAGCGAGCGTTATTAATACGTAGCAATATCTTTCTTATATATAAAATTTCCATGTTAGTTACCAATGTTAGTTCACAATGTTAGTTACCGTACTCCTCCGAAACGGCGCGACCGATTTTTACCAAATTTTATATGCGTATTGAGTAGGTCTGAGAATCGGCTACCATCTATAACCTTCCATTTTGTCCGGAAGTCATCAAGATTACACATGCCACTTTTAATTCCAATATTCCTACAGGATCGGGACTTAAAAGTCCCCATCACGTGGAAATAATCCCGTAAAATGGGGTGTAGCTAGAGACATCATAGGTCCACTTAATTCCCACCCCATCCGAAGGTCAAGCATGATCCGCAGCCGCTGCTAAAGCTTCCCTGTTCTCGTAGGCCCAGATCACGTGGAGTTCCAACAGAATGGATACGGCCGTGTGTCCGTGGCCGGAGTTAATCAGGTCTTGGAGGGTTATCCTGGTGGTGTCTGCTGGTCCCCATCACGTGGGAATAATCCCTTAAAATAGGGGGTAGCTAGCGACATCATATAGTCCACTTCATTCCCACCCCATCCGAAGGTCAAGCATGATCCGCAGCCGCCGCCAAACCTTCCCGTAGGCCCAGAACCCGTGGAGTTCCAACTTGATCAGGTCTTGGAGGGTTATCCTGGTGGGGTCCGCTGGTCCCGATCACGTGGGAATAATCCCGTAAAATGGGGCGTAGCTAGGAGATCATATAGTCCACTTAATTCGCACCCCATCCGAAGGTCAAGCATGATCCGCAGCTGCAGCCAAAGCTTCCCTGTTCTCATAAGCCCAGAACCCGTGGAGTTCCAACAGAATGGATACGGCCGTGTGGCCGTGGCCGGACTTAATCAGGTCTTGAAGGGTTATCCTGGTGGGGTCCGCTGGGCGGATCATGTCGAATATCTCGTCTTTTACGTCTTCGAAGTTGACTGGTTCGGCGCCGTGGGCTACCATTTGTTCTTGGATCGCCTGGAAATATATTTGTTACTATTAAAATGTCATGTCACAGTAAAAGACGATACAAAGTGTATGCAGTTGTTCATAATCGTTAATAAGTAATGGGGCTAATGCCCATTTAGTTCCGTAATGACAACTTGCCAAAATTACTACTTCCCAAAATCTCTGAATGACTATTTCCAGATTGACCACTTCCCGTAATGGCTACTTTCTCAGATTGACCACTTCCCACGTGTGGGATGTGGGAAGTGGTCAATCTGAGAAAGTACTCAAGAGATTTTGGGAAGTTCTCATAAAAGCCACTTCCCAATATTGCCCGATGACTAACCTTAAAGAAATAATTCAAAGTGAAGGCATCCAGATACCCAACGCAGTTTATATCCAAGACCCTGAAGAGATACGCCAGCGCCGCGGGCTGCCTCCTGTTCTCTAGAGCTAACACCAGATCGAGATAAGTCTTGTAGTCCATCTCACCGTCGTAAGTGAGGCATTGTTGGAAGACCCGCTGGAGGAATGCTAGAGTTAATGTGCCTGAGCCGTATCTGTAACATTTTTATGTATACTGAGCATGTCAGATGATAGCACTGACCTGGAGGTCAGGACCTGGAGGTATGACCTGTCCAGCGACTTGTACCATGGATGGTACAAGTCGCTGGACTGGTCATAGCGCACTGAATTTTGTGCCTATTTGATCTGCGCCATGTTGCGCTGTTATCGCGCGTTTTCTATTGAAAGTGATGGTGACCGTCCACGGAACTAATAGTTCCGGAGACGGTTAACATCACCGTCAATAAAAAACGCGCGACAACAGCGCAACATGGCGCAGATCAAATCGGCACAAAGATCTAATGTCATTTTGTATGGTATACCAATTCCAGCGTACTTGTATAGTTTCATTTCAGTGGATGATAGATACATTACCCGGCCAGCTCGTGTATGCTAAGCATGCCGTTGTGGTCCCGGTCCAGGTTGAGATACTGTCCGTACACTCGCAGCGCCGACGCCGCACTGAACCAGTTCTGTTCTTGTAACTCCATTGGCAGGTCTTCCTCACGGAGCTGTGAGATGACAGACAGATGTGCATTATTATAATCAGAAGACAAACATTGAAAAGACGACCAGTAGGTTATTTTAACAACCTATATTAGTTAGTTAGTTTCGCTGAGCCTTTACCGCACTTAGCCTCACAATTGGGCCATTGTACGTGATTTCTTAGAGGGCTTAAGACGCCACGGGAGCCCGCATTGGCGAATATCCCATGCCTTCGGACCGTGGTTTATCCTAGGACATGTCGGTTTCCTCACGATGTTTTCCTTCACCGTAAGAGCGATGTTAATAGCGCACTTAAATTTTTCTTAAAAAAAAGACATTGGTGCGCGGTCGGCCTGGATTCGAAACCACGACCTTCGGAATGAAAGTCGCGGTATCTACCACTAGACCAACACCGCTCTCCTATATTAATTTTGGTAAACAGTTCGATGACAGAGACATTACAGTAACATCTCATTTGCAAAGACATATTTAAAATAGTAAACGTTAACCTTAAATTGTAATCGTACTTTATAAGGACTTAATGTAAGTCCAAGTCCTAATAATGTAATTTAACGTTTACGATTTTGGATGTTTGGACGCAGTCGCAAAGAAATACATCCAAAATCTTAAACGTTAACTTTTAACTGTTATAGTTTATTAGGACTTACTTACGTAGTACTACTTACTTACTTACTAGGTTATAGTTTATTAGGTCTAAGTCCAAGTCATAATAATGTCTTTTAACGTTTACAGTTTTGTATGTCATTCTATGCGATTGCGATGTTACTGTAATGTCTCTGTCATCGAATACATTACCCGACCATGGGGCCGGGGGCTCATACAATATACCGGTTTGGTCTGAACGCTGGAGACAACGTGAGACCAGAATATTGAACCATTTGACGCAAAGAATAAACATTGCCATTCAGCATGGCACTGCAGCCAGCATTTTGGGCTCGCTGCCAAGTGTCGAGGACTTGGATTTATTTAAGAACTTCTATTTTATATGTAATTCACCCGCGTAAGTCCCGATCCCGTGGGAATATCGGGATCAAAAGTAGCCTATGCTACTCAGGGTGAATGTAGCTTTCTAATGGTGAAAGAATTTTTGAAATCGGTCCAGTAGTTCCGGAGATTACCCCCAATATACATACATACATACATGTTACCAACGTTATCTCTTTATAATATTAGTATAGATAAATTAATTTCGCAAAATCTACACATATATTATGACTTCTACAGTGTATCGTTTAATCGCCATATTGCAATGTGTGAGCGAGACAGTATAAAAGACCACAGCCATTACCTCTAACAAATCATCCAGGAAGGAGCAGGACAGCACGTCTCGGATGCGCACGCGACCCACTCGCAGTGGGTCCAGAAAGAACAGGAACTTCCTGGCTGCGGTACACACGTAGAACGAGCTGAACGAGGAGTCCAGACCATCGAGAGCTGCCAGCGAGGGCACCAGCTCGGCGATGTAGCTCTCCAGGTCCTGGGGGTCATTATTTTTCGCCCTATCCATGTGGCAATCATTTTTCTAACTTTCCATAAAAGATTTGGCGAATTTAGACTTTTACGGGAGCGACTGCCGTCTGACCTCCCAACCCCGAAGGGAAAGTCTGCGCCAGAACCTCGTCCGTTCTTCAGGAGCTGCACAAAGCTAGCAGATGAGGTTGGCTTGGGCCTAGCGATCTTAGTGGACCCCATACACACCCAGTGGGCCTCATACACACACACATGCGTAAGCCTCAATCTCGCGGAAATATGAGGATAAAAAGTAGCCTATGTGTTAATCCAGATGTCCAGTCCAGCTACTATTTGCAGATCTTGATTAACACATCATTAATTATATATACTTCGTTTTATTAATTCAAGAATAGGATCTGACATTTTGCATCTTTATATTTGACATTTTTTCTTCTGAAACATGTGTCAAATCATAGTCTACAATTAAAAACCCGGCCAGGTGCGAAACTCGCGCACGAAGGGTTCCGTACCACTATCGCAATTGGGGACGGAACCCTAAAATGGTTTACAACAACTTTGATTCAAAGAAAATCTGAAACTTATAAGAAACTCTTTGGTCAGTGAAGGCAGACTAGTATATTTGACAGAGAGGGCAGCCATTTTGAATTCCATGACCAACTCGATTTGACTTGACAAATCAGAAGCGACCTCACATCGTACTAGAATTCCCTTGTAGTTTTTTAAACACGTTTGTTGTATGGGAGCCCCTTTTAAATAATTGTTTTATTTTGTTTTTAGTATTTGCTGTTGTAGCGGCTACCGAAATACATCTTCTGTGAAAATTTCAACCTTCTAGCTATTACGGTTCATGAGATACAGCCTGGTGACAGACGGACAGACGGACAGACAGCGAAGTCTCAGTAATAGGGTCCCGTTTTTACCCTTTGGGTACGGAACCCTAAAAACGAAGTATAGACAGACATATAATATTAGTAGAATTTAGATTTTTTTTGCTTGCTGGTGATAGTAACAGAAAATCATGCTCAAACCTTCCACCAGAACTTTAAACTATAGAATAAGTTTTTTCAAGCTATACTTACATGTTCCGTAAGGTAACCCTGCCCAGTGACATCGTACAGTGATAGTCCTATCCTTGTCTGCTGCAGCCAAACCCGTCGCATTACGTAGTTGAAGAGAGAGACGGCACGAACTTTACCAACGCCGCCTTCGGCCGCTTGCAGGCGACCGAATACTTCCGCTGTGAAGTATGGTCTGAAATCACAAGGCATTTTGTTTATTATTGTTGACTAGAACTGAACGGTTGGTCGAATAAAGAAATGCATTCTGTATGGACAACATACAGCGTCATCAAGCCCCATAGTAAGCTACTAAGCTTGTTTTACGGTGACTAGACAATGGATTTAATATATTTATTCATTTTTGTTTATTTTTTTTATCATATACATATATCAGATTAAAAAGTCTAGTTAAAAGGTTGTTTATTTTTTGTAAATATATTCATACTCATAGAGAGACACCCAAACCAGAAACAAATTTTAATTTTAATTTTTTAAACATAAATACTTGGCATTGGCATGAATACTAAATACTTTGACAGACTATGGCATTGCAGTCGATCATTCGCACGACAAATACATCCTCGACCAAATGGTCAAATAAACTTTTGATCTTTTCATCTGACTGATCCTTACCTATATTTAGGTCCAGCTTCATCCCGAATCTTTCTAAACTGCAAATAGTCAATAGTTAGTTCATCATTGTTCGATAAACTGTAGTTCCCATTAGACTTCTCTAGTAGACTCCATAACTGTTTCAGTTCTGTGTTGTCTAGAAGTTCCTTACTTTTCTTTTGTAGAAATTGAGCTCTGCAGAAAAAGGATTTAGATAACTACTTACAGTTGAATAAGTTTAAAAATATGCAGAGGCATATGAGGTAATTTACCCCAAGCTATGTAAATCGTATAAAATATAGCTTCGTATAAAAAATCTGGGTTGCACTTTAGAATCCTACGTCACGATTTTGGGGGTAGAGGGGTGGGGGGGGGGAGGGGGGGATTGTTGTACAACCCCCCTAACATCTTCCCCCCTTGAGCAGATGCGTAATTTAAAAAATACCATAAATATAATAATAATTTGGAGGTTATAATTTTGCTAAAATTTGAATATGTGTGGGCTCCAGCGCGACGCAAGGGCTGTAGCAGCAGCCCCTCAGCCCTTGCGTGACAAAACGCAGCACCAGACACTCACCTTTGCAGCTTTGGCAGCAGTTTAGTCTTTGCAGCATAGTTTTATTTATAGATAGAATTAGGCGCTTTGGCGACCGCTGCCGCGGCACGCTCGCTCGCCAAAGCGCTGCGCGTAATCATGTTCTAACATTAACCTAACCTATCCAAGTCGGGGTGATCCATATATTTTTTTCGAAGTTCAAGTAAAATTGTATGAAAAATTTTTTTTTCATTGCTCAACATAAAACTAGCAATAATGGTTAGCCCTGTTTCTCCTCTATCTCCTACAAGACTTTTTTTATACAAATTCGTGACGTAGGATTCTAAAGTGCACCCAAAATCTGTATTATGCTGTAAAAAAATTACCTGGTCTCTTCCCTCAACTTCTGTGTCAAAACCTCATCGCTCCGAGGCAATTTAAAGTAGAATTTAGGTATTTTTTTGTAAGATTCCGCATCACCTTCCACCCGAGGCTTGTACAGTTGTCTGAATGTATCTGCTTCTATCTTGTCACTTTCATCTTTTGTTATTGATGTGCCGGTCTCTAAGGCATAATAAAAGAAATTCATACTTATAATGAACTGTTTTTTTTTAGGTTCAGTACCTAAAACAGCACTCCTACAGGAAATTCATGCATGTGTGCTGTTGATGTTGTTAAATTGCATTGAAGCAACTCTATGTATTGCCTACGACGACAGACAGGTGTGGTGCGGCCACTTTTAGAAGTTCAAACGAGACGTTAGGTACCAAGCAGTGTGACAGCGGTACCCGGGCTCTTGATAGGGATGCAACCGGGAACAGAGCTTGGATGATGATAAGTTTGACAGCAGTACCAATTTGTCTGCCAATTTATGTTGCTAATGTAAAATAGATCTAAAGAGCAATACCTACTAAAAGCCCATATTTGAATTATATTCTTCTTGCCAAGTGGGAGTGGAGTCGTGTGTTAAAACCTTTTTACAAGACTGTCTCGTATGTTGCGATATAGTGTATGTTGGCATTTAAGTCGCTGTGTTATGTGCATATCCCAATACGTTTACAACCAGTTTGGATATTTGTGTGGCCATCACTCAAACACAGAATTGGCTGTTTGGCAGTCAAGTCGATTGTAACCTGGATACTTTATACGCGGGCCAACCCGCGGGGCAGAGCTGGGCTATAATAAATTGGAGTAATGATTGCTTACCATCTAATTTTTTAATGTATTTCCTAAGTCGATTTTTTAAATCTGAGTTTATTTTCAAAGTTTTGTTATCCATAGGTTTGGGTTCTGCAGGTTTATTGTTGTTAACTGAGTCTTCACTGTTTTCGTCTTTTGATTTTTCAGACATTTTCATACAAAATCTTATAATTAATCGACTTCGAGAACTTTTCTGCGAATTGCGAGAAAATCAAAATAATTTTGCGTCAAACAACTGTCACTTGTTGTCATGGTGATTGACAGGATTCCGTCTCGTTACACGCATCAATGGAAAGAATAAGAAATTACTTAAATTGTATACCAAAAAATCCAAAACACCTAGTTTCTACATTTATTTGCATTATTTGATATAGGTGTCCTAGGACTTGACAGAAACAAAAAAAGCTAAGTTAACGGAGACTTAAAAAATGTTTGTTTGAATTATAGCGTTCTTACCTTAGTTTTTATTTTTGAGATAGATGTCACTATGTTTTAAAAAGTTTTAGCTATTTAACAGTAGATGGTGTTATTATAAATATTGTCGTTGTTATTTTTTTTTAAAGTTTAGGGAAATCGTGAGTAAAGTAAAATGCAGTGGTAAAAAAGAAAAGTTTTGTTGTATCTACGTATTATTTTCATTTTATTTTATAACCGCTTATAAAGTGTATGCAAGTAATACTTTTCTATGAAACCACAGCTTTCATTTTTAAAGAAAAGACCGCATTATTTTCTAAAGAAACTTCCTAGCCTAGTGCATAAAATAAACGTACTTACTACACTAAACTCATGCAAATTAAACTTACAATAATAACAGTAAACCACTTAAAACATAATTATAGATATTACGAGCTAGCTTGGAAAATAGTTACCTACCTAGGTACAAAATATTGTATAGGTAAGGACCAATAAAAAATATTTTTTTTATAATTAGATTATTATAATCGATATATCACGTGTTTACGTGTCTAGAATAACAATAAAATGGCTGGCGAACCGTGTAGAAGCTACACGACCTAATAATATAGGTACACGATTTAGTTGAACAAATAGTGAATCTGCTGCAGGAAGCTGTATGTAATAGGAATGCTGCAGAATGGACACTGGACAGTCCATTGCAGTTCAGCGTGGGAATGCTCATGTTAGCATTCTGAGCAGCTTTAAGGAGGGTGCGTTTGGGACTGATTTTTGTTTGTTTTTTTAGGGTTGTGATAAGTAAGTAAGTACATACAGGGTGTCCCAGAAACGAGTGTCAAGCGAAAGTCCAGAGGTAGAGGACCTCAAGGGGTACCCGAATCACCCCCATGTATGTTCCGCGATTTTTCGTAGTTTAGGAGTTTAGGCCTTTTTTCTCATTTTTCTACTAAAATGCGACCACTGACTGCACTGAGACCTATTTACTCATACTAACTTCAATAATTGCGATAATTGGCTGAATTCTTCTCAAATGTGGAGCTGAATAATAGGGTCATGTTACCTGTTACAAAAAATAGGCGTAACACTAACCAAACTGTAACAAATAAAAAAAAGTATTTCATAAAGAGAGCGTAGACAAAACGCTATTAACACTTTAAAGAGCAATTAAAAGAAAAACTCGCCCATTATTTTTTTCCAAACTAACTCAAAAACTTCCTTACTTCATTAGCTATCTACCCTATTCATTTTATTGGTCTATCATTAAAGGATCATGGCAAAAATTTTATTTAAAAAATCTTTGGTCGAAAATTCTCTCACTCATCTTACTTAAACCTGAAGGGAAACTCCCGGCCTAATCTAATAACATAAAAAACATATTTGTTATTATTTTATTTAATACATTTATTTGTACAAATCTTAATAAACATTTGTGCGGAAGTTTATTTGCGGAGGACAAAAACCATCACTAGATGGCGCTAGTGGTAAAGTACACCGTGGTATCGTTGCGTTTTTATGTCAAAAATCACGTTAGTTGTATGGAAGCTCCCTTAAATACTTGCGGCTACAGTAATACATCCTCTGTAAAAATTTCAACTGTCTAGCTATCACCGTTAATGAGATACAGCCCGATGACAGACGGTCAGACAGCGAAGTCTTAGTAATAGGGATGAGTGAGAGAATTTTCGACCAAAGAATTTTTAAATAAAATTTTTGCTATGATCCTCTAATGATAGACCAATAAAATGAATAGGATAGATAGCTAATGAAGTAAGGAAGTTATTGAAGTTAGTTTGGAAAAAAAATAATAGGCAAGTTTTACTTTTAATTGCTCTTTAAAGTGTTTATAAAGTTTTGTCTACACTCTTTTTATGAAATACTTTTTTTATTTGTAACAGTTTGGTTAGTGTTACGCCTTTTTTTGTAACAGGTAACATGACCCTATTATTCAGCTCCACATTTGAGAAGAAATCAGCCAATTATCTCAATTATTGAAGTTAGTATGAGTAAATAGGTCTCAGTGGTCGCATTTTAGTGGAAAAATGAGAAAAAAGGCCATAACTTCTAAACTACGAAAAATCGCGGAACATACATGGGGGTGATTCGGGTACCCCTTAAGGCCCTCCACCTCTGTACTTTCGCTTGACACTCGTTTCTGGGACACCCTGTATATATGTATTATTCATTATACCTATGTATTGAATTTAGTTTAGTATGATGTTTCTAGGGTAAGTACCCCAAGGGTAATAAAAACGGGGCCCTAGTGAGACTCCGCTGTCTGTATGTCTGTCCGTCCGTATCACCTTGTATCTCATAAATATAGATAGATAGTTGAAATTGAAGATAGTTTCCTGTAGCCGCTATAACAACAAACTAAAGGCAAAATAAAACAAATATTTTGGGGGGTTCCCATACAACAAACGTGATTTTCCAAAGTTGAACGCAAATGGCGCAATCTAGTGATAAACTGGTGTCAGTGGTATTTTATTTACGTAGTACATACCTACCATTATCATCCCAATTATATGTACCTATACGGCACCAATCGTGCGCTAGTGCGACTTGCACTTTGCCGATTTTTCTACAGATTTGGAATCCATTTTAGTTTTCGATTTAATAATGTTTTATGAGTAGTAGGTACCTAAGTAACAAAAGATTTACATAATGTTGTACCTAAGAACCTAGATATATAACGAGAAAGTATAATATATAGTATTTTATATAATGACATAAGTTCTTTTAAGTATATTAAATAACGTTCATTATTTACGTATAGTTCATATAATATAATTAACTAGGCACTTACTAGAGGTGGGCCGAATATGCGGTTTTTGTGCCGACTAGCATATTATGTAGTCACGTTTAAAATTGCCGACTATTCGGCAAATCATAATAATTCGGAATTATTCGAGTTAGTCGTAATCAAAACTTACAAAAAATGGTTGGACCGATATTGAAAAAATCGTCGACTAGTCGGCGGCACCAACGGGGAGGTTGTCGTTACGTCCTTTCTGAGTTGCGAGAAGTAAGAGGACAGTCTACCAACTCTTTCTCCATACAATCGTAGTCGACTGTTTCCTCCCTGGATAAAGACATTAGAGCAAAAATGTTTATGCCATAAATCCTATATCAGCCATGACCATGCCCCTACGTTTTGGTTTTTGAATTTTCTAATTAGAATAGATATAACATTTAGAAAAATTGGTAAATGAAAGAAATCCAAACGTCCCCTACGTTTGGATGTTTTTCATACTGCATACCGCGTACTGCAGAGCGGCACGGCAGGCAGCGGGTTATAACCAGCGCAGCGGCACGGTAAACGTGCGACAGCGGCAGCGGTCCGAAATACATATTTTCAAGAAACGTCTAAATTGAATTGATGGTACCTTAGTACCCACCGCCTTAGAAACTATTATACCGTGTCTTTCGGGGACAATAATTTATAGGGGGTTGTTTTAGACGTCTAGGCGAACAGCTTTTGTTCTACGATTTTTGTCTCGTATCTCTGATAGCAGTCGTTAGGTCAAGTTAGGGGCCTTGGGCGACCTGACAACTCTAACACTAGGTGAGACACTTCACTTTACGAAAAGAAGAAGAACGTGGCGCGTTTTTTTAAAACATGCGGGTAGGTTTCTATATACTTAAGTATTTCATTCAAACAGAAACAAAAAGTCGTGAGTTCAAATCTGACTTGTGCCTTGTACTATTTATGTATTCTGTGCTTGTGCAATATTTTTTTATGAACATAATAAATTAGAACATCGTTTTTTTGGATAATGATAAGAAGGTTACCTAGTATTTCAAACGCTTTTTATTTCATCTTTATAAGAACCATCCGTTTCAAGGGTCTGGTGGAAATACAATTAAAAAAAACAACCTTAAATGTATCCTTAAAATATATTATCTAATTAATCTGCCATGATCAATTTAGAACAAAATACGAAGTATTTATACTTACCTACATTAGTTTTTTTTTTCAAACAAACTAACTAACAAGATATGTGTTTCTGTCTAGCATCCATCACCAAAATACGACTCAAAAATTCAACTATTCAAAACGAGACCAGTTGGCCCAATGGTTCGATACCTCGCCCTTTGATAGGTGGGGCGCGGGATCGAGTCACAGCCGACCCTCTCCGTGCTTCGGAAGGCACGCTAAGACGTTGGTCCCTAGTCTACCTCCGAGGTAGCCTCGCAGGTCAGTTAGAGAAGCCCCCGGGCGTCCTTCGAAAGCTCTAACAATTTACCATCCTGTATACTAAATCGAGTCTCTCACTGGGAACTTACCATTACCATCTTTACTATTATATCACTGGTTTTAAGTAGAATATCTAAGTAGGCTGCATTAATATCACTGGGTTAACTTTTTGATGGTATTTTTTTTTTTAAATATTATTTTTTATATTATATCATATATTTTTTTTCAATGTTCTCTATCTACTTACAGTTGGAGTTTCTTCCTCAGTAGATAACTATTTAAAAAAAGTGTATTTAAATATTGTTATTTTAATAGTTCACCCACAGCGATGTGTATGTTTAGTTCATCTTAAGATACACCTGTGGGTATACGAACGAAGGAATGAAAGAAAATGTTAGCCAACCGAAATTAATGATGAATTGCACCTACTTTTATTTTAGTTAGGTATTCAATTTTATACTTTTATCTAGCAAAACCCGCGGAAGTCTCGATCCCATAAGAAAATCGAGATAAAAAGTAGCATATGTGTTCTTTAGCTATCAGCATACTAAGTTTCATCGTCGTTCAAGTTAAAGTTTCATTCAACAGTTCAGTAGTTTTAGCGTGGACGAGTAACAGACATTATCTTCACACAAACTTTCACGTTTATAATATTAGTTGAATAATATAAAATTATAACGTAGGTAGTGATTTCCAACCTCATTGTATAAAATAGGATCATTTCATTGTGTAATGCAAACTTTATTCTAAACCTCCCTTTACCTTTATTATAAACCTTTCTTTATTTTAATGATGTCGGATAGAAAGGAGTTCGTAAAACAACAGTAAAACTAACTGGCTGAATGAAGTGAGAAAAACTGCTACAAAATTAAAAATAAATTGATTTGTTTTTAATTTTTCTTCTAGGTTCGGGGCCAGTCATTTTGTAATGCAAACTTCTTTGTCAATACGTTATTATTTCTAGAGTACAAAAGCCCCCACCATCAAGCTAGAAACTAAAGTTTTGACGCTTGTCTCGTTATATTTCTCCTCCCGAAGTTCCGCTTGCAATAGAGCAGTCCTATTGATTTTGGATTTTCTATTTCTTGCATTTCGTCGATTTCCTAGGAATTCAAAGACTCTTGGATATTTATGAGTGCCTGGCACTTTCGGCGGGTAACTTTTGCAGTTTTTAATCGCGTAGGTCCGATCCTGTACGATATCGGGATTAAAACAAGCCCGTATGATGACTGTAAGTTATTTTTGAGAACTGCATAGGTAGGTAATTATTACTATTTTGATTTTTATTGGAATTCTTTCTGCAGTTCTGGTTTTAGAATAACGTGAAGGACCTACAGTTCTATGTCTACATGATAGTGCGGAGTCTATTTGTTTTCTCGATCAAACGTACGAGCGATAATTTCAGACCATTTCAAACGAACAGTTTTTTTCTACTACTACTAGCTGTGTCCCTTGGTAAATACCCGCGTAAGTCCCGATCCCGTGGGAATTTCAAAAATCTTCATATCAGATATCACAAATTACAAAGATCACACCCTCTTTTCATCTCTCTACTATCAGCAGTTTAGGCTGTGCTTTCATACCTACCTGGCCAATTACTTTTCTAAGAAATAGGATGTTCCGTAAATAACCTACGTAGTTATAAACGTAGCACGCTAACCTAAAATAATCTACAGAAACAAATACAATCATTAGATCTTTGAAAATAATGGGACCTCGTTGATGTCTCTTGTTCCGTAAACGTGTATTTGATTCATCTAGCACTTTTATTAGTACACCAGCATTTAAAATATTTTTATACTTAATATTAGTATAGAAGAAGATAGTTAAGCAATGCATGGCTCGGCCACACTTCCGATGGGTGGCCGATAATGAATAAAGCAAAAACGGTTTTCTTCGTACTTCGGCGCGGCACGTGAAGCAGTCGGTCCCGGTTGTTATTTCTGATAGCAGTCGTTAGGTCAAGTTAGAGGCCTAAGGCGACTCTAACACTAGGAATTAAGAAGAAGATCCCACAAACGACAGACAGAAGGGCGCCTCCCAACATCAAAGGCCATCGTGTACCACAATTACGCAAGAACTCGAAGGAAGTTTACGTTACAGTCATCACGAGCTACCCTCCATTTTGTCAATCAATGTCCTATCATGCATGAAGTTTAAACGCTAGGTTGTCAAATAAAACCTAGTCTAGCTACTTATTAGATAGAAAAACAGTTTAGAGTACATTTCGGAAAAGAATACTCACGGCAAGAATTAAAGTAGAATGAATAAGCCTATCTCATGTAAAAAATCGACGCAAAGGTTCGTGGAACAGAGAAAACTTCTAAAATTTGTTGGGTTCAAATCCTGAGGGAGCAGTTATCATAATATTGTGGAAATGTAAGTAACTGGATTTTAAATTAATATTAAGTTGTAAATTGTGTCCAAGAATGTGTATGAACATGCTTGATCACAAGAAAAAATAAACCACCATCTTACGTCTTACTTTTTGGTTTTTCCCATCGGTAGGTGCGTTCCGAAATTTTATGGTTTTAAAACTTTTCTTAATACATGCAAATGGTTTTCCCGACTATTTTCGTAGACACGCAGATGGTTATTTCTGAATACTTCCTATTTTTACTTGACTGTTAGGGTAAGGTAATGTTTTTGAGTTTGAATGATGCACCTCAGATGCGACTTATGGCTCGTTTACCTAGTGCAAGCTAGTTTGTGAGCTTAAATTTAAATCAAGCCGGACATGGCCCGGCTCGATTTAAACTCAAACTACACAATGTCACTCACACTGACATGCGTGCTGTAGCCGTGGCCTATTTTAGTTAAAGTGTTAGTTAGTGTCATCGTGTATTTTGAGCCTTAGCTGTCTTCGTTCGCAATCACACATTGCGAAGATAGCTACTTAAGCTAGCTTGCATTGTGTAAGTAAACAAGCTAATAGACTAGTTGGTCTATTAGTTATAGAATAGTAGAGATTCCTCTGCGAAATTTCTTTTATGAAACATACCATAGGGCAGGTCCCAATCTGTAGGACGGACGGGCAAACCGGACCATCCGTTGTTGGGTGCGCGGGAGCACCAACCCAGCCTGTTTGGATCGGACGCTCAGTAAAACTTGATACGCCGTAGGGTGCGGACGTGTCGCGTCGTTTAAAACTGATAAATAAAAAAAAAGCCGTGCATTCGGAGACAGTGTTTTATTACAATTATTGTGCTGAACTGTTTTGGTTTTTGAATTTAGACAAGAGTTTCTTTTATATTTGTGTTTTATCTGGTGCATTGAGGATTTAAATAAGCCCCCATACAACTCTGTAAAGGTAAGATAACGCTGCTAAGTTGGGAAGGCAGTTAATTCGGAATAGTTTTGAGTCGGTAGCGGTGTATTCAGTTTGTAGGACTATTTTTGCAAGGCGGATCGCATTCTATGCCAGTCGAGTGATTTGTCAACAATTATTATTATGAAATTCAATTTAAATTTTCCGATTGATACGTTTTGTAATGAATAAGTTTGTTATTTGTAAATAAATATCTTTGGCCTTGCTGTTGCTTCGACGTTGGGTCCATTTGATTTTAGAGTCATGCCGAGTTTTATCTCAACTTTGCCTTTATTAAGTAAAGTTACCTACATACATAGAACCTCTAAATAGGTAGTACCTATAAAACAAAATTTTGTGTTTTGGCTGTTTATAAATAAATATTACACGACGTTACACACAGCGTACTCTAGGCCCAAACTAAGCACTAGGCTTGTACTATGGGTTCTTGGCAACGGATATAGGTACTTTTTTGTAAATACATATTAATGATACATAGGAAACACTAGACCAGAAATAAATATTATTTTTTAAGCATAGGTACCTACCTAAATACTTGCTCCACTCCTTTTAAAATTTACTTCACTTTAGTTACAAAAAAAATCTCAGAAAGGTTTATGGGTGTAGGCAATCATAAACCTCTTGTAAATCCGAGCGAAACCGGGGCGGGTCGCTAGTTAACCATAAACAAGTTAGGTAGGTAGGTAGTAGACGTAGGTACCTGACTTAAAATGTTGTAACAATGCCTTTAGCATTTTTTGTGAACTACCTATGACGAAAGCTGACCTAAACTTTACGATAGTCTAGCTCTCATCTACCTTTTTAACCATTGGTTGGCTGGAAGTAAGAGTTCGTGGTCTAAGCGGTAAGGCCGCCCAATGTTTGTATCTCTAATTGTTTGTTTAGTTTTTCATTCATAAAAAGGTATTTTTCTTTTTTTAAAGGAGTGTTACACGGGATGCCCGCTAAATAAAAATCGTATCAACCTATTGTGTAAAATTAACCTATTGATTTTGGTATCTGCGAGTAGTTTTATAAAAGTAGGTGCTAAACTGCACTTTAGGTACTCGGCTTCGAAACTAACACCTACCCTTAAAATATCCATATAGGTGTTAGGTATAAAATACGTATTACCCATATCTAGACTAATCACCATATCACAAGCTTAGTTGCTTACTATGGGGCTACATGGCGCTGTGAGTTAACAGAATTAATTTAATATAGGTATTTTAATGAACTAAATAATTGCATTTAAACATAAGATAGATAGTTTCAGAACATTTAAGAGGATAGTCTCCATTCTCTTTCTCCATACAAACGTAGTTTAAATTTTCCTCCCTGGATAAAGACATAAGAGCAAATATGTTTATGCCATAAAACCTATATCTGTCATAACAATGCATCTATTTTTTTGTATTTTTTTTTATTTTCTAATTAAAATAAAAAAAAAAATGAAAAAAAAAAGGTAGATGCATAGTCATGTCATTCATTAGTCATGCATGACAGATATAAGTTTTATGGCATAAACATATTTGCTCATTTTGCTCTAATGTCTTTATCCAGGAAGGAAAATTTAAACTACGTTTGTATGGAGAAAGAGAATGGAGACTATCCTCTTAATAAAAAAACAGCGTATTACCGAAATCATCATCTCTGTAAGTCAAAATACACGACAGACACTTAAACTGCAACTTCACCTAAAGTTTAGGTAAAGTTGTGTAGGTCCTAAACTGACCACATCCACAGGACAGCACACATGCACGAATTTCTTTATAATGTGTGGGCTGTTTTAGTTTAAGTTGCAGTGTAAGTGTCATCGTCTAGCTAGATTGACTTTAAAGCTCAAAATACACGGGCGAGACTGACACTGCAACTTTACCTAAAGAGCCCACACCTACAGCACATATTATGTGAAGAAATTCGTGCATGTGGGCTCTATAGGTAAAGTTGCAGTGTCAGTGTCGACCGTGTATTTTTGAGCTTTTGGGCTTAAGGATCATGAAAATCTCATACGAAATTTACCTTAAGTTTAACCGGACTATAATCGTACTGGTTTGTACAATACATTATGACCAAAGTTCAGGTATAATATCTGCTAGTTATGTACCCAAAACAGGTTGCACAACCAGGTTAGGTCTCAGATCTTAATTCTACCTAGATATAAATGATTGATGACCAACATTTAAATGTTTTATTCTCGTGGGATTGAATGAGGGTAATTAAAATCGACGTCGAAATGAATAAGCTTACACGTAACTGTTTGATGTTGGTAATAATTTTAGATTTATGAGTAGATAAACAGTGCCTCGCAATTTCCCGTAAGTCCGGTTCTATTGAAAATATTATTAAGGGAAAAGTCGCTACCTACTCTTTTCTTTATACAAACTTTACAAACGTAGTAGACTGTTTCCTCCCTGGATAAAGACATTAGAATATGTTTATGCCATAAAACCTATATCAACCGTGACCTGCTATTGCGTTTCGATTTCATTCATATTATAAAATTTCCAAATTTAATTTCTTTAAGAAAATGAAAAAAATCAAATCGTAGGGGCATGGTCAGGCCATGGCAGATATAGGTTTTATGGCATAGATTGCTATAATGTCTTTATCCAGGGAGGAAACAGTGGACTACGTTTGTATGAACAACGAGTAGGTGCTTCCCTCTTAAGTTACACGGACGACACTGACACTACAATTTTACCTATAGAGCCCACACCTACAGCACACATGCATGAATCTTCTATTATTATAAAGCTGAAGAGTTTGTTTGTTTATATAAATAATAAATAAATTCTGTCAACAACACACAGTGCCATCTAGTCCCGAGGTAAGCGACTAAGCTTGTGTTACGGTGACTAGACAACGGATACAATACAACGCTTGAACGCGCTAATCTCAGGATTTTTTTTACAAAATTTTACAAATCGCCGCTGGTCCGATTTGTAAAATTCTTTCAGTGTTAGTTAGTCCATTTATCGAGGAAGGCTATATGCTTTAATATATTATCAAGAAAAATTAGGCGGACGAAGTCGCGGGTACTGCTAGTTTCTTTATAATGTGTGATGCGATGTAGGTGTGGGCTCTATGGGAAAAGTTGAAGTGTCAGTGTCGCCCGTGTATTTTGAGCTTAAAATGGGTAAAATTAACTATTTACGTAAGAGTGTAACTTATTTGGTATTTAATTTTTAACATGTTTACAAATAAATAAAAGTGCTTAGTTTAGTTTGCTCGTCTAGACATAGCATATACATACATACCTACATGTAGAGTCTAGACTAGCAAATGCTTACGCGACAGACATCTAAAGGGTAAAGTACAAGACAAACCAGTCCGCTTCAAATGCAAAGCTCAGCAATTACCCTTAAAGACACATATAGGACTAAATAACCCGCGACACTGCTGTGTCCAAGGCCTTAAGGTATTTTAAGGTCTAGGAATTCGTGAATTGTAATTGTAACCAATAATTAGCTTCATGATGGGGCGGGACCAACTCTCCGATATTAAAACTTTATATTGTCAGATTTAGTACCAAATTGGTACCGTAAAATCATGTAAATATGGTCCAAAATCAAGGGATTAATCTTTATCACGTTGTATACACAAAACTATTAGTTTTACGAAATTGTTTTTTTATTAAATATATAAGGTAATGTACTTGCTTTAAAATATATAAATGTAAATAACCAGGAATATCCAATAACTAGTTTTTTTTTAAATTATATTTTGGACCATTGTTGTATGAGCTGTTTTCAACTATAGTCCAGGTTAAAAATGTGAGGAAATATCGTATATTATTGAACTTGGAATATTGTTGAAGGTTTTTAATGCAAGAATAATATTTTTATTTTGATATTTTAATTAAAACAAGAGAGTTATTACAATATATGTATCTTTATTCAAGTTAAACTAACAGTATTGCAAGGAACAGTATCATAAGGCACAATAAATCACATTTCCTTATATTTAGAAAAATAAACTAGGTAAGTACATAACTAATCAGTCATGCAATGAGATCAAAATTATAAAATGAGGTAAATCTGCCATATTATTTTTTTTTTTTGCATTTTCCCCACCTACTTTCCAGTTCAGGCACTTGAAAAAGTGCTCTCTTAGTGCTGAGCTTTTTTGGAGGCTGAATTTTGAATTTTATATAACTGATTGGATAAAAAATTGTGTCTTCTTTCTCAGGCCATTTCCATGCAAGTCCACAACGTGCCATACACCTAACATAAGATCCGTCATTATCTGTTTTTTGGACTTGACCAGGCCACCATTCTCCTTCGTACTCTACAACAACATAATCGTCAGGGACAAAGTCTTGTGCAAGTGGTTCTTTGGGAAAGTCGCCAGTTTCCTCCTCACTTGCCTCTTGTATTGACCCTTCAGAAAACGAGTCGTTAACTATTTCGAAATGGTTATGCAACACTGAAAAGAAAAGATGGTTTTTAATTATGGTCCAAAAAAACCGTTGGACTATTGTCGAAAACAAAGTATGAATATTAGAATAATTTTAATTGAACACTAAATTAATAAACGAAAGAAAATTACAATAATTTTATTATAAATACAAATATATTACCTTTTAATGAAAAGAAACTCCAAGACACGGCGACCACTTTAACTTATTCTTTCAAATAAAAGTTTGCGGAGTTCTGTCAATACGAAAAAACCGTTTATTCTGCTCGACTCACTATTTCTAGTCCGTACCTGCCATCTATTGTATATCTACTAAATCAAAACTCTACTGTCTTTACTAAGTAAAAGTTAACAAAAAAATCGCTAGATGGAGACACTTACCTGATATTGACCAAAAATGTCGAAGTATGGTCATGGACCATAGTTGTATAGCAGGACCATAGTTGTATGATTTTACGGTACCTCAGTTAAAAAAATTAGTACCTACCTCTTTGGTTTAAAAAATATTGACGAAAAACCCTGGTCCCGCCATCATGACGTCATGATGGCGGGACCAGGGAGGAATTCCTAGACCTTAAAATACCTTAAGGCCTTGGACACAGCAGTGTCGCGGGTTATTTAGTCCTATATGTGTCTTTAAGGGTAAAGGATAGATAGAACTTACGCGGCTGAAACCGCGGGTCGCAGTTAGTTAACTAATAATAACAGATCGAAACGGCATGATTTCCGGATATTATTTAGGTAGTGTTTGTCTGTTATTATTAGTGATTTATTTTAATAATTAATAAATAATATACCTGTAAAAACATTTCCTATTCAAATTATATTTTATCAACAAACATAGATGGATAAACGATAAATCCGTAAAAAATCTCAAGTTTGACATTTCTGCGTCAATGTCAAATGTGCAATCAGTTTCCGTTTACTTTAAATGAGTCATTTTAAAAACAAATATATTCGAGGAATGTTTATAATAATGACGAATATTTAGAGTTTTGGAATGCCCTAGCGACTTATGTCAAAAGTTGACCAGAGGACAATCTACCTAGTCTTTCTCCATACAAACGTAGTCGACTGTTTCCTCCCTGGATAAAGACATTAGAGCAAATATGGTTATGCTATAAAACCTATATTATCTGCCATGACCATTGACCATGCCCCTGCGTTTTGGTATGTTTTATTATATAATTAGAATAGAAATAAAATCCTGAAATTTTACATGCAACTTTGACAGGAAAAATTGACTTCTGCGCATCCGCCAGTTTATTTCAGCTTATTTGCCAGCCACTGTTACGTTTGTAACATGTGTGCTTGTATGTTTTGGTTAATTTTCGAAATCACTAGACCGATTTTGATGGAAGTCTATGGATATCCACTTTTTTCGGGACCTCCGTAGCTATAACTCCATAAATAATAAAAAGCACCATGATTCGACCTTCCCCAACAACCTTGGTTCACAAAAAGGCGTCTCTCTCATCCTCGAAACGTATCCAATCACGCAAACCGGTTCGAAAAGGGTCCAGTCACTTTCGTTTTATAATTTTTTGATACAGGATGTTTTAGAATTGGAAAATTCATTTCGAAGGTTTGGAAATCGGGTGTCAACTGACAACCGTTATCGAAAAAAATAAACATAGCTAAGGCATTGTTGGTTGAGGCATTCTAGTTGTAGAATATGTGCCCTGCCTGACTTCTCAGCAGAAAAAAATTACAAGGAAAAAAGCATCATCAAATATTCTCCCGTGACAGGATTTGAACCTGTGCCCCTCGCTTACCGCGCGAATTCGCTAACCACTGAGCCACACGGAAAACCACGTGACACGGTAAATTAACGAAATAACAAATAGTTTTAAGCATAAATACTTGCACCCGGCGGGAATCGAATCCGCGATTTTTTGTGTTTTTTTATCAGTGGCGACGCGCCACTATCTTCTAATCTAATATATAAAATTTCCATGTCACAATGTTAGTTACCGTACTCCTCCGAAACGGCTTGACCGATTTTTACCAAATTTTATATGCGTATTCAGTAGGTCTGAGAATCGGCTACTATCTATACTTTATAAGGCAAAACGACGTTTGCCGGGTCAGCTAGTTTTTTTATAATATTAGTTACTAAGATAAGAAGTAAGATTTATACTTTCCTCTCTGTATTATTTTAGTAACAGGTAACTGTCCTTGATATGTTTGAAAGTAGAGTTATTATAATAGTTTGTCTATGACTGCGGGTTACTACTTATTGAATTAGCTTTTACCATCTATAGATGAATTATAATGTTTTAAATTTATTGTTATATCGTTTTGTACATGAGTAGTAGGTATTTAGACAGGTTTATTGTAAGATTAAAAGGCTCACTTGCACAGTTATAATCGTCGGATTAGTTAGTCGCCTTAGTGGACAAAACTTCCTCCACGAATCAAAATTCCCCCACGACACAAAATCTATAATCATGGTCCCTAGAAGAATTGGTGTCAGGCAGGCGGCCGCCGTTAAAATATTGCCATATCTGTTTGCAGAAGGTATGGTCAATGACGACTTACCTACTGAGCCGAATATATAAATAAATAAAATAAAGCTATTGCATTGCATAGCATTTTTTAACAACTTATGCAATGGGGAGGAGCACTAACTTTTTATCCCGGCAGAGGGCGATGTTCGACTAATCTAAGTTTGAAATAAGAACTGTCAAATAGTAGTATTTTCACAACTCTCGGCGGTTTCATTTATGTTTGCGTTTATATTTAAATAAAATGCCTCAATGTAGTTGGAGCATTTTCCCACTATGTTTTTCTTTGAGACTAAACAAGATACCGACTCCATAATTTCTCCGATATCCATTATTTTTAGATAATTGTAACACTAAAACATCAACAACAAACAACAGACTCCAACTTGACTTCACAGTACAGGCGAAACCACCAAAATCAGCCCCGATATCACTTAGAGGACTATAGGTTTAAAATATCATATTTATAGACGTAATACTACGAATTACTAGCAAAGATTTGGGTGGCTGCGCAAAAAAAAAAAGACGCCAACCTCCGAACAAAATTAATCATTGCCCTTTAAAAAAAAAGCTCAGTCGACTAGAGCGCCATATGCTCACAGCTTTGCGTGTTCCACCCCATTATAATTATTTTTAATTTGTACCACGTTGCCATGGTTACATTGCATGGTAACCTGATAGGCGGAGTGGGGGGGTGTTAGGTTATTTTCGTTACGAAAATTCTTCATTCGATCGCCGCGCTCAAAGCCCAAATGGGGTTAGCGAACCCCAAGCTCCCGAGAGAGATGCAACCGGAACATCGCTCAGATGATACTCTTATCTTCGCTCGTTTCGCTCGTCTCTTCTCTAAGAGACGAGCGAATTATCTGATTCGCTTCGCTCGCTTGGTCAAAAAAAACCAAAATGAAATGTTTTCACTGCGCTCGACGAAACAACGTACCTTGAAGCAGAGATTCGCTCGTTTCGCTCGCTTAGTCCAAAATGAAACGTTATCAATGGGCTCGACGAAACAACGTAACGTTACGTCCAAATCATTGCGTATTTCCTGTAAGTCTAAATAGTTGGTTTATGTTAATTATTAGTCGGCCTTCTGCTCCATCCTGCCGAACACTATCTAGGCCAGAGGTATTAGAAATTGACGCGGTACGCTCTTTATCATTGAGGTGCTTCCTTTGGTGGCGTAATCGGTAATGTTTTGATGGTAACTGTTAAGGTTTTTAAATACAAGCATAATAATACCCTTCCACGTCAATTTTTTTTAACTTATCAGCCGGCCACTTTACCTACCCTAGTGTAGATTTTGTTTAGTAATAGTTTTAAGGCAGAAGGCAAAAGTTTTTTCCAAATACCTACGAAACGCATCCGGGATGGGGTTCAAATCAAAACCGTGCCACTTTCTTGCCACTATCTTTAACTTATCCTATTCGTAGGCTCAGCACAACTATTTTTCGTAGGTACACGTAAAGCGTGAACCCATCCACGTCAAGTTGAAAAATATGCCTTATATTGTTACTAAGTATACCTACCTATTAAATAAATGGACTTTTTACTTTCACTTCCCGCTCAATAGCTGACATTTTGTCTTGACTGATGAATTCCAAACAGATTTTTCTTAATACTTGTAGTGCTTGTAATGAAAAGGAAATTCAACTTTTATAGATAGCTCTTAAGGTAAAGGTAAACATCGTAAGGAAACCGTCATGTCCTAGGACTCAAGACAGAAGACGTCGAATGTCCTACGTCTGAAGACGTTATTTTTTTTTTTCTTTGATAATGGTCCCCACGACAGGACTTTCTGCCGTTCTGCCAGTTTCAAGTTGCTTTACATTTTCTTCTTATTATAGTTTTGGCGTCATACATCTTGTACATCTTGCCAGTATCAAGTATTTTGCATGAAATTAGCCCGATCGGACTCATAGTTTCAAGTCAGGAGCTATGGTAAAGCGGTGGCAACTTTACCATAACTTTCAAGGAGCTTGGGAGAGAATGACGAAAGTCCATGTTTAACACTCAATTTTGTTTTCACTACACTTGTGCACATTCACGGAACTTAATTGAATAAGATTCCACTGAAATTACACAATTTAACCGGGTTTACAACATATGTAGTTTAACGAAAATAAAATTGGAGCACGATATGTTGTCTCCGATTTCCCGCCCAAACTCGTCTGAAGACGTTGTAATAAATAATGCACGTTGTCGGGAAACAGATTTGTTTTTTTTTTATTTCCTTTAATCCTGCAATCTGTCTGGACATTCAGCGAAGAGGTTACATATGTGCATGAGAAGTGGCTTGCATGGCGTGACTCAATCGAGACACCCATTTGTATAGTTTGTTTCGGGTCATGAGAGTAAGTCTTGTGGAGCTTTCCTTTTTAGCCTTTTAAATCTATAGTCTGCAGTCATCAGTGAAGATGCCAGTTGATTCGGGTGATTAGATATCCTTGTTTTGTATGACTTCATGAAGTTCTTAATTTCGTCCTTGACCGTTGGTATGGCCATATCATGGTGTAGTCTATCATTTGTCAAGTACCAAGGAGCAACGGTTATCATACGTAGCATCTTCGATTGGAAACCTTGAAGGATTTCCAAATTGGAATTAGATGCTGTGCCCCACAATTGAATGCCATAGGCCCAGATTGGCTTCAATATGCATTTGTAGATGAGCAGTTTATTCTCGAGCGAAAGTTGGGACTTTTTGTGCATTAGCCAGTGCATGGTTCTGATTTGTTGGCTCAGTGCAATCCTTTTGGTGAAAATGTGCTTCTGCCAAGTAAGGGAAAGAGATAATTTGTTTTTATTTCGATCAACAGTAGGTATACCATCTTAATTCACTAAATAAATAAAATAATTAAAATTAATAATCTAAAAATTTGTCCCTAGGTATGGTACCCAAAAGGCTGGCTGCATTGCCCCTTTGGATAGCAATAAGTACCTATTCGTTGGTCAAAGTAGCCGCCAGCCATTAGTTTGTAGCCTTTAGCACAGAATATGTACAAACATAAATATTAGCCAAATAGTTTTCGATCATCTTATGTTTCTACTTCTACTGCAAATTAAAGGTAAACTGCGACCGATATTAACAAAAAATGTTACTTTTCGCAAAGCTATCGCATTTGCATACGGCCACTGATGAAATCATTTCATTTCATAATGTTCTCTGTTATAATCTAACATAACAAGCAAAAACGAGGATCTTTGATATTGTTATTAGGTTTTATTGTCGATAAAATCGTGAAAGCCGGTTTCTGAGCGGTCGTTAAACTTGGTCACGTTTTGAAATTTCGACGATTTTTGAGTAAAAGAAAGAATGTGCACGAGTGTAGGTGGAAGGGGAATAAATAAATAAACAAATTTGGTATTTTTGCGTGACAATTTTGATGATCCCCTCCCTGAATCTCCCTGGCTGTTACTTGTTCACTCCTTTGGGTTTTGAGACCACTGGGTGTTGGGGGCCTAGTAGTAAGGTTTTTCTTAAGGACTTGTCGGCGCGTCTTGTCGAGGCCTTTGGTGATCCCAGGGCTGGTAATATCTTGTCCCAGCTGGTTAGCCTAGCTATCCAGCGTGGGAACGCTGCCAGCGTTTTGGGCACCATGCCGCGGGAGGGTGCCGACAACTTCTTGTTGCTTTAGGTTTTAAGTCTTTTTTGTGATTTATTGTTTTTGTAAAATGTTTGACTTGTTTTATTTTTGTTTTTATTAATTTGTTTTATATACATTTATTAATCTATAAATTTCTTAGTCAAATTACAAATATAAGTAAGTCAAAAAATTACATAAACATCAAAACACAGAATAAACAAACACAAATGAATACAAAAGAAATCTAACAATAACTTGTTTTATTGGATAAATGATATTTTGATGATTCAGATTCAGATCTTTTATTTTCATATATTCATTTCGCACACAGTTCAAAAAGCATACTTAATATTTGACGCTTGATGAAAGTATATCATTTTGAACAACTGTTAGATTATTTTTTGGTGTAATTAAGTATTATTATAAAAATAGACGTTTCTCTCGATTTACCACACTATGTTTGTTTTCAGGATTTGATCTTTCTCAGCAACACTATCCATCGGTACAATAATATTGGATGTTTATTTTTTTGCAAAGAGACTAGGAGCGATTTACCATATTGGTTTTGGCCAAAATAGGGGACGCAACTCTTCTTTCAGCATTTTTCGCTATCTACCCCCTGAAGGCCCGTTCAAATAATTTTTACCCTGTCTATATAAATATCTATCTATCTATCTATTATTATCCGATTTGAAAAATTCTTTCAGTGTTGGAGAGTCCATTTATTGAGGAAGGCTATAGGCTATATTATATTTTTTTCAAAATTAGGCGGACGAAATCGCGGGCACTGCTGGTTCAATCTATAAAATGCTTTTGCTTTTACGCACGTAAGTTACGTATATTGTTTGTTGTGCAAATCAAACGTACATCTATTATAATGTATATCTCTACCCTCTCGCCCCAGATTGGTCAAATTATTCTTCTTCTAATCTGCGCGATGCGATGATCCCGGTTGCATCCCTCCGGGAGCCCGGGGTCTGCTAAACCACTAATTATTTGGGTAAGTCATCATTGACCACACCTTCTGCAAATAGATTTGGCAATATTTTTACGGCTGGCCGCCTGCCTGACACCAACCCTCTTAGGGACCAAGCAGTTTATCCGCCACTGCGCGGGGAGAACTTGAAGTTTGTTAGTCCTCCTCAAATCCTCTAGTCGCCTTTTACAACACCCACGGGAAGAGATGGGGTAACCCTATTCTAAGCCGGGGGGGGCTACACGGCAAGATGGTCGAATAATATGTAGAACGAAACCAAAACTTAGGAACTCATAATATGACTTTAAACGAGTTTTTTTTCCATGTTTTTACAGTCCAGTTACCTTTGGATTTAAATAAAGAAATTTAAACATTACCCGAGTCCGCGAAATGCGATAATTTTGCATACTCGTACGTTACCTACCTAATAAAAGAACCTTATCTTGAAGTCCGTAACATACAAGTTATAGAGTTCAGTGAAGTTACACGGAGTAACTTGGATGTACTGTAACTCGCTTTACTTGCTACTAGGATCGTGTAGATCAGCGGCTCGATTCTCGTAAATAATTACATATTCGATAATTTTATTTTATGACATGACGGTTTTGAAGGATGGATGACAGATTTTCTTACTTTCGCTCGTTCGTTGGTAGAATTAAAGTGAAAATACGGCTCCTGGAGCCGTATTTTTGAACCACTGGAATTAAATTCGTATACGAAAATTCGAGTTCCGCATGCTTGCTCTCGCTCATTGTGTATGTGCGTGAGCGAGACCGCGCACCTAGTCATTAGCCTTTCGCATTAGAATTGGTTTTATGTCAGGTCAAAAATACCACTCCTGGCTCATTGCTACTAACGACAGTCGTGCAGTCGCCTTGCAGTCCGTGTGCAGAACCAAAGTAAACATGAATAATAAATATTTCACAAGTTAAACAAGTGCAAATGGAAATGAGGCTGCGTTTTTTTTCCTTTTTCATTGATATAACATGCCAGATGCGAACTCGTTTAGTCTGGGAGTTTTTTGCAGAGGGTTTACTTTTGTAACTCACTCGAACAAGCTCTGGCTTATTGATTTGATTGAGTTTAGCTCAATGTTATGCTTTAGAAGTCTGTGTTTCGAGACAGCAGGTACTGTTAAGTTAGTAAAACAATGTCAAAAAATTACAAAACAATGTCAAAATAATGTTGTAAAAAAAAAGTTATATGTCAAAGGAATTCGCTGCAACGACGCGCCTCAAACGTGACTTATCAGTCGCGCACTATAGCCTTAAAGTCTAATAATCTCAAACATTAGTACGATCATCCAATTGTTAGGTTTCAAGATGAAAAACAAAACGTTGGATCGGTATTGTGAGTCGATAGGCTTGCGGCGGTGCGACATTCCATGCTGCAAGCTGACAGTGAGACAACTAGGGATGTAACACTGTCGTTTGAAAGCGTTTACGGATCTTGTGGACATAACATGATCCGTAAACGGTTACCAGCTCACAGTGATACAACTATGGATCACGTGGATCTTATACATGATCCGTAAACGGTCGCAAGCTGACAGCGAGACAACTAGGGATGTCCCATGTCGGCTTGTAAGCGTTTACGGATCATGTGGTCAAGATCACATGATCTTGCAAGCTGACAGTGAGACAACTATAGATTTTTCACTGTCAGCTTGCAAGCATTTACATCTTGTAAAGTTGTGAACCTATAGGTACATGATCCGTATATAAAAGGTTGTTTTATTTCTCGTGTCAGTAGGTAGTAATTAAAAGCCTATGGGATGTTCCCGATCCGCACCTATGTATGTTACCGAGTTTCATTGCGATCGGTTCGGTTTCTAACTTCTAGATTATTCTATTTCTATGTTCTAGCTAGACGTATACTGCAGCTTAGATCATGTTATCATTTACCACCAGTTGAGATAGTGGTCAAACTCATCTTTTGTTTTAAAAAGATACGTAATATCAAAATATTAAAAAAAATACGCAGGACTGCTAGAAGGCAGTGAGAACGTTGCCCAATCATTTCATTTTCATTTCATTTATTTATTCTCAAACAATATTTACATTGTGTCGGAAAATTAGGTTATTAAAATTATTATAATTAAATACATTTAAAAGAAAGATAAAATAATAAAAATAAAAATTATTCATTAAATATTACCGTGTCACAATATAATTCATTTATCAATTCTTTTCATTTCTTGTTAATAAAAATATAAGTAGGCTTAAATATAAATCCGTAAACGCTCCCATCCCTACCATCTCATTTTACATCCCGCAATGCGCGCGCATGATTCGCTTCTTTTTGCTCGATGCTAAATAGATAAGTCTTTGTTTTGCCTGTCCCCTCGGGCACTAGATACCTAACTACGTTATATCTAGATATTATAGATCTGTAGTAGAGGTACTGTGTTTATTATAATGACTTGCCTAGATAAAGGTACCTTCTCTCTGCCTACCACACGAACTCTATTGGGCCTTTCCATCCAAAGATTAGCTGGAAGCAGTCGCTTTTAGAGATTAGGTTAGAATTTGTAAAATCTATCTATTATAGAGGGTGCTCCGAGGAAGGGGTATTAAGCCAAAAGGGGGTTGTTCCAAACTTCTAGGCGAACAACTTTTGTTCTACGACTTTTGGACGGCATCACGCGTGAACGGGTGGGACCGGTTTCGCTAAATCTTTTTTTGTTGTATTTGCTATCATCAGGAGAAGGTTCTTATCAAATAAAACATGCTGAACCGATTTTTATGAATGTTGGTATAGTGATAGATATACCTACTTAGAAAATTTATTTTAAAGGAAAAATAGCATTCAAAAATTTTCAGTTGCGGCGAGGCTTGAACTCGCGTCTTTGAGTTCAAGCCTCGCCGCAAGTGAAAATTTTTGAATGCTATTTTTCCTTTAAAATAAATTTTCTAAATAAAATAGCCTTGAGCTACATACAAAAATTAAAAAGAAATTTATAGATATACTTGTCTAAAGTCCTGTTAAGTTTGTTATAATTAACGGGCAGGACAACGTCTGTCGGGTCAGCTAGTGAACTAATGTTTGTATGAAAGGGGTTATCTCCGGACCCACTGCACCAATTTTAATGAAATTGAATACGAAGATACATTGCATCTTTGGGAGTAACATGGGCCACTTCTTACCCAAATACTTTCTCGGGATCGGGACCTGCGCGGGTTTAACCGCAGGCTGCAGCTCTCTCTCATCCGAGCGATGTTCCCGGTTGCATCCCTCTTAGGACCCCGGGGTCCGCTAAACCCCAAATATTCTGGGTTGGCGCAGTAGATAAGGCATCATTGACCATACCTTCTGCTAATAGACTTGGCAATATTTTTACGGCCGGCCGCCTGCCTGACACCAACCCTCCTAGGGACCAAGCCGTTTATCCGCCACCGTGCGGGGAGAACTTAATTTTTGCTAGTCCTCCCTAAATCCCATCGGCATAGAATGGGGTAACCCTATTCTATCATGCCGGGGCTACATCATAAAGTTTTTATTATAATATATCACCGCACGTTACGCATCTGCGTACATTTCTCATTAAGGTTGGTCGTGAGCTCACTTTCACCGGCCGCCATTATCCATTAAGTTTTGTTAAACCGTACAGTATGATATTATTGCAGTGAGTGACATAATGTTCTTGAACGATTTAAAAAGATTATGGTGTTACGTGTTTACGAGTAATAGGTAGCTGTAGGTACTCTTTAGTGTCAGTTCTTTACTAAAGTAGGTACTTATAAATAAACTAGCTGCGTTCCGCGGTTTCACCCGCTTAAGTCCCGATCCCGCGGGGATATCGAGATAAAAAGTATGTGTTATTCCAGGTCTCCAGTTATCTACTTACCGAGTTTCATAGTAATCGGTTAAGCGGTTTTTCGTGATTGAGTAACAAACACATATACATACTCACAAACTTTCAGCTTTATAATATTAGTAGGATATGGCACTACGTTACACACAGCGCAATTTAGCAACAAACGAAGCACTAGGCTTGAACAATGTACATGGGTAGGTACTAGACAACGGATATACTACATTATTATCCCGTATTCACCTTTTATTACTAAATTACTAAAAGGTGAATAAGGGATCTGAGGAAGAATAGTAAACCTTGAGTTCTCCCTGGGTCGGGGAAACTGGTTGGTCCTGCGGAGGGTTGGTGTCGGGCAGGCGGCCGGCCGTCAAAATATTGGCAATTTTTTTAACGTGCTTCGATTGCAATTGAGTTCATCATACGAGCGATGTTCCCGGTTGCATCCCTCTCGAGAGCCCGGGGTCCGCTTTCCTACTTTATTTGAAAATATTTACAATTGAAATTGAGTTAAGTACTAACCATTCGCCAATAAAAATCAAAGACTGGCATCTTAACAGCATCTTTAGGTCCTTTTTATCCCGATTTTATCCCTAACATTTATTAACCTTAATACTTTTTCTCAAATCGTCCACTTAACTCTTTTTAAAAATAAAGGTCCCGATTTTATCCCGGGCCCTAGGAATCTTCATCGGACTAATTGTGCAAGTACCTATTTTAAGGCCAACATAATTGCGACGTAACGATTTTTTAATGTCTCGCTCGACTAACTCGACAGTGCGATCGCATCTTAAAATTCTGCGCACAGTGGAGTTGCTTGCGATTGCGACAGAAATGGTTTTTAAAAGTAGGTATCTATCTACTTTTTTAGATTATTCTTTGTTTTCACGATGTTAAAATAGTAAATGCTAGGGCGTTGAAAAATGCTGAATATAATAAAAGTAACGCGATTAAATTCGAAAAAATGAGTCTAATTTCATAAATGTAGTTTATTAGTTATTTCGATTTTAAACTAAGATGGTTATTTTCACTACAAATATAATAACGGGTATAGATGAGTAAGTGATGTGACTGATTTTCAATATTTTAGTCGTACGTGGGTACATTTTACGTATGTTTTATGCCAAAATAACAATTTTAATTATAAAATATTTTTATTTTATTAATATAACTATACCTATTACCTACCAACAGTATACCATCTTAGTTCACTAAATTAATTAAATAATTGTAAAATTATAATTTTGTTTCTAATTGTTTCAGGTAAATATTTTACTCCATCCATTGCCATTATTATCCACTGCTGGACAAATGCATTAATTTACTCCACTGGCTCAGCGATCCGAAGGAGATCTCCTACTCCGAAACGAGAATCAAAGAGAAAGGGAAAGATAGGTAAATATAAACATCATCCAAATTCAGTCATATAATTATTATGAACTAACTGCGCCCGGCAGCTTCACCTGAGAAAGTCCCGATGTCGAGGGAATTAAAATCAAAGGGTATTAGAATTTATCGAGATAAAAAGCAGCCTATGTGTTAATCCCGATCTCCAGTTATATTTATACGTAGGATTAGTCCCCGTAGGCCTAGTCGACTACAGAGTCAATATAACGACGCGACGCTGTTAGCGACATTTCGCAGTTTGTCGCAGCGATGATTGTGCGCTGTTGGCCTATAATGTGCCCTTATTCACTTTTGTTTTAACAATTTTCTGCCTCCTCTTATTTTAGAGCTATTATGTGGGTATTCATTTTATAGTACATTTGCGCTTACATTGAAACCCGATTGGTTCTCTAACTTCTGAATATAATGCAACTTTTCTATACTAAAAAAGAAATTTCCAATAAAATCGTACCTACATGGGCGAATTTAATGGGTTTTAGAACAATAATATTTAGGAGGCCCACATAGGGGGAATCCGCAATGAAACGGCAGTGTTTTGAATCGGATACTATCGAAAATATTTTATGTTTTTTGGGTGTTGGCACCATTGATGACCTGTGGGCCTGTGACCATAGACCTTTGTCTATGGTCATCAATGGCGCCAACACCCAAATCGATTCGATCAGAAACTTGAAATATCGATAGTGTCCGTTTCAAAACACGTCCGTTTTATTGTCTATTCCCCCTATAGACCAGCCTGGGCCTTTATTTATTTTATTTGGAGATACTTTTTTAATGTCAAGTTTTAATATTTTTTTTCTCTTGTGTAATTGTGTTTGTCTGAATAAATTGATTTTCTTTCTTTCTTTCTAATTTTATTACAAAAGAACGAGATTGCAATAGAAACCGAAGAGCGTCGCTAGTCCGTAAATAAAATTCATCTTGACTTGAGGTCGTCCATTGGCCTTACCTAAATTATTGTGAGAAAATGATTAAATTCGCAAAAAATGCTTTCAGTTAGCAGTTTCTGACAGTTACATCTGGGAGATGAATGAATGCGATAAGCCCAAATAAAGTCTTGTTTTTTTGTGTGCCTACTTACCACTGAACTGAAACTATACAAGTACGCTGGAATTGCTATACCATACAAAATGACATAAGATCTTTGTGCCTATTTGATTTGCGCCATGTTGCGCTGTTGTCGCGCGTTTTGTATTGAAAGTGATGGTGGCCGTCTCCGGAACTATTAGTTCCATGGACGGTCACCATCACTTTCAATAGAAAACGCGCGACAACAGCGCAACATGGCGCAGATCAAATAGGCACAAAATTCAGTGCGCTATGTCCTGTCCAGTTGTAGGTAATGGAGGTCAGTGCGTACTTACCTACTCTTTATTAATGTAATTGTACTAAGTTGAGTTATATGTTGATGTGTAACTGTATGTAGTATAAGGTACAGGATGTTTCGTAATTATTGGATAATCCTGCACGTGCGTATGCAGGGGCAAGGCATGGATCAACCCCCTGAATTTCAGTTTTCTATTCCAAGCCGTTAGGGCTATATAGGCCATTTTTTGTGAAATTTAGATTTATTCTCATTTTTCCCATATTTATGGGTATCACGTCCACAGTTTGAGTCATAGCACCGATTTTTTTCGTTTAATATCTTCCCTTATAATGATGTTTTTAAATTGCATCTAAATTAATTCGATGGCTGGGCATCATAATGTAGAAGACTAAATTATTATTCACTCATTAATTACGGAACATCCTGTATATCTTCTACTTATTTTCATGTTTCGGTGTGTCTCACCTAGTGTTAGAGTTGTCAGGTCGCCCTACGGCCTCTAACTTGACCTAACGACTACTATCAGAGATCGCAACCGGGACCAACTGCTTAACGTCCCTAAATAGCATAAATACTTGCACCCGGCGGGAATCGAACCCGCAATTTTCTGCATTGCATTAGGGCCTTCGCCACAGAAGCTGTCAAATTGACCCTAAGTCAAAATCATAGTCTTAGTGTCACTAGGTCATGAGGTAGCTCCCAACCGTAGGCTCAGGGACATAATCGGTCTACAACAGAGGCTACAATGCCTAGAGGCTACAGTGGTTATAAAGAAAGGTAGGAATGCGAGGTAGGAATGCCAGGTTTCGTTATTTGTAAAATCGTATATCATAAGGATGCTTTATATTATAATTTGCGACGGAAAGTTGACCCTAAGTCATAATTTCATAGCACACATTCACCTTTTGAACAGCTGTCTCAGCTGTACAGACAAATAAAGAAACCAAATCACTAGTACCAAACAAAAAATGCCACGTGCCTCTATACAGTAACGTGTAACCATCTGTCTATAGAGGAGAGATCCGCCAACACCATAGACCAGTGGTTCCCAAAGTGAGCAATAACGCCCCCTTGTGGGCGCTGCAGGTCTAAAAGTAAGAGACCTAGAAAAAAATGGGGGCGTTGTGTAGAGGCTTGGGGGGCGATTAGTAATTTCGTCTAACTAAGAGGACTGTCAGACACCCACTGAGCTCACGACTCTCGACTACAACATGTAAACATCAACTAATATTAATTAAGAAATGGCTAAAACTGACTCGGTTCGATATTTCTTTCCGTGTAGTTTTCATATATCTGTCCTGTTTTATTGAATAAATAAAATAAAAATCATGTGAATAGGTTGGTCCGTTTTAAGATAAAAGTAGTTTAATCTCTGGTAATACAGCTTACAATAATTAATTACATATGAAGTTATAGGTACTAATTTTTAAGTAGATGAAAAAAGGAGGGCGCTAAAAAAGACAAAATAGGACAAAAAAAAGTTTGGGAATCCCTGCTATAGACGTTAAAATGTTAAAATATTTTCAAGCAGATGCATCGATATAGCACGCGCTTAGATTGAGAAAAAAAGCTTTTGAGCTTTGTATCGTATTCTTTGCGTAAACCAGGTGTGCCACATTAGAGGTAGCCGTCCACCACGTTTTATATTGCATTGTATCAATTTCTAATCGGCTACAGCTGGTGTTAAAGTTTAAAGAGTTGGAAGTCAATTTTTATCACTTAAGTAAATAATAAGTAAATTAATATTGCATGAACTTGCACACAGCGCAGTCTTCTTTTACTATGGGTATAATACTAGACAACTAATACACTAAATTATATTATTATTTTTTGGTAAATAGGTACATAGATTGATAGATATCTTTATTTGTACAACATAAACATAATAAACTCAAAAAGACATAGGTATACAAACGTAAATAATACAAAAAAAACGTGTGGCACTCGGGGACTGCCGCGGTAAAGCTATTGCATAGTGTTAGGTTTTATGTGCGTTACGGAATTTCTTGATTCGGTCGCCGCACTCAAACCCACTCAAACTCAAACTATAAAAGCTATGCAATAGCTTAAAAAGCTAAAATTAAGCTGCACAAGTAGCATTTGTTAGTACGTATTGTAAAATCGATTTTCATTTATTTAGGTATTAGGTATGTAACCTACTTTTGTTTCTGTTCTGTATTTGTTGCTGTGTGCTTGTCCTAAAGATAGCAGTTCTTAGGTCAAGTTAAAGGAGCGCTATCACAGGTCACAGGTAAAAGACATGGAACGTTACATATACTTATTCATCGTTTATAAGTAACCCTCTTACTTATAAACGATGACTAACTTTATGAATCGAAACTGTGCTATTACTTCAATGGTGTTACTAACTAATATGGTAAAGTTAAAGTGGGGCTCCGTTCGTTATGATCATGCCGATGCCAAATTACGGTACCCACATCTAGTTAATTCTGTATCACCTGCCTCTGACAGTTATACCTACTGTTTGATTACGCACTTCCCAGTTATATTTAAGTAACTGTGTTGTGTTAAAGTACTTAACCTGCAAGTTACACTTATGTATCGTACAAATTCCACTGTTTTTGGCTCGCTCTTGTGAGTGAATTTCAATGTCAACGAAAATGCGATCAAATATCCTACTAAAAATAAATAACAATAAATAAAATTATTTCGAAATTAATAGATTGCTATTTAAAAATCCTTTCTCATCGGATGCCTACATCACATGTAGAACACACTAATAAGTAAATAAGTAAAGTAAATAAATTCTATCAACAACACACAACGCTATCTAGCCCCGTGGTAAGCGACTGAGCTTGTGTTACGGTGACTAGACAACGGATATAATACTTATATTTATTTTTCTTTTGTAAATACATACATATTATAGGTGATCAAACGAACTTACCAAGTGAAGTTCGATCATTATAATATGAATTGGTTAATTCGAAGATATATTATGTTTAACTAGTAGTCCCCTTGACATACAGGCAATGACGTACGTATTTTTAGAGAAAATTTAAAAAGTAACAGTTTTACTTCTACCTATCCTCACTCCTGCCGCTCTTACCTCATTCTGTTTAGAGTTTGAAGCAAAACTTCAAGAAGATATTAACTGGGTTTTTGTATAATTAACAACCGTTATAAGGGTGAGGCGGGTGGTTATATATCTTCGAATTAACCAATTCATATTATAATGATCGAACTTCACTTGGTAAGTTCGTTTGATCACCTATAATATAGCATTGGTTAATTCTCGATATATTATGTTTAACTAGTAGATATTCAGAGTGGTAATAAGTTTTGCTTTCCATGTAGGTCTTAGACATTTGAAATGAAATAATCTAAGTTGAGTATCGAACATAGATATTTATTTCCCGTCTCTAGTCATCTAATATACTAACCCTTACTTGACCATTGGTGAGTAAGAATTTGAAGGTAAAGACCGTGAGTTTAAGATTTAAGGATATGAATCTCTAAGATAATAATCAAAAATCATTAATGTTAACAAAATAATGTTAATCTACTCTTTAGACGTCGCGTCGGCACAGAGCCGGTATTAGCAGTCCCGCGTTCCGGGATTGGCGTTTTGATTATTTCGTTAATTATGGTGAAATGTGCACAATACTTATCTTAAAAAGAAAAATTAAAGTTTTTACTTAGCAGTGCACTGGGCTAGATGACTGTTTGATAGGTTAATTTTATTCAAATTTGTTCCAAAGGTAATTTTGAATTTTGAGCAATTTATAGTTGTGTATTTACATCGTTATCGTGACATGCGTGCCTTACATCATGGTACAAAGATGTCGCATTATGTATGGAGCAGTTCGTGACTCAAGTATAGGTCCTTTTCGGTTTTCCAAATGTGTTGATTTCTACTTGATTAGTTAGCATTTGTGAAGTATCGCCAGATAGTTAAACATTCTGTATCAGGGTTAATTTTCTTTGATTCAGAATTTCGACAAATTGTTTTTATTCTTGATATAAAAATCGATTATCCGGCTAATACTGCTGGTCCTGCACCGTTGCCTAATGCGCCTATTTAAATGGCATGTGTGAATTGTTTACCACTAATTCCATTTACGTATATTATACAGTAGGTACCGTGGTTTTAATATTGAATCAAATGTTAACGTTATTTATGTCTTTGTCAAGATATTTTTAACTGTATAGTAAAAATAGCCAAAAGCTACAGGTAACAAAACTGTGAAATTCCTTAATAAAACATAAATGAATGGATCCACTTGAGTATGTTTACCTGTTGTGGTATAAAGCCATCCCTGAGTGTAGGGTGGCTTGGTAGGAGTATACGGAGGAAACCAATTGAATTGTTCGTGCAATGTACAACGCCATATTTGAGGCGATTTGTCGATGATAGCTAAGCTTGAATCAGATCGGATTGGTAAAGATAAATTTAATTTACTGTTTCTATATGAGATGTGTTTGCACCGGGATTCGATGATTATTTTACTCCCAGGGTTTACTAGCACGGTATATAATATATGTAAATATTTTTTCCTTCTATTGCAGAAGATTGTCTACGAGTCAGGGCTAGCACTGAAAGGCGCCGGTGGCACTTAGTATAGGTACTAGGTACAATCTTGTTGTTATCAATCAATCAATATATTGAAATTGAAATTGTTGCAATTGAATCTTAAAGCACTAATTTCTAATTTTTCGTCTAATCTTAAGCATTTCCACTGGTTAAGAGTTTCGTTAGCGTTCTGTGCCTAATTCTCGTATGTGAATTTTTACCTAATAATAAATATCCAGTGTGAATAAATTGAGCGTATAACTATTTTTAGGAAATATTAACTTTGTCACGATCTTATTGTGCAAAATGGAGTTGAAATTTCGTTTCAGCTATTATAAGATATTATTTTGTTACAATATGGTTAAAATAGTTAAATTCGGAATATTTAAGGGCTTGTTCGAAATGAGGCCATATTCGACAATGAGTTGTTAAAGGTTTTCTAATTACAAAGGTATGATCGGTATTCAGCTAAAGCTGCCACTTTATTATATTCATATAATTATTATATAATCTGTGATTCGCAGACTAAATGAGCTACTGTCATAGGCAGTATGACGTAACTGATTTTTACCTATATTGAAACGGTGTTATTATATACAGATATATATTTTATTAATAAAAAATTTAGGGCATGCCATGTTGCGGAACAATTGCCAAGTCAAACGGTAGGGTCGTCAGGAGACGAAGTATTTTCCCTGTACTTCCCGCTCCCCCCCTTGTTTTGACGGGCGCGTAAATGTTTTTCTGTGGTTGCAGCGTGCAGATTGAGTGCCCGTCGTAATATCCTAAGTTTTACTTTAACTAAATACTGGGTGAGGTTGGCCATCCAGAGATGTCTCCAGTCTCCTATAGAGGATGCCGCGTGGGAACGACCTTGATAAAACTATAATTGTGTTTTGTTTAGTATTTAGTTATTTTATTTTTGTTAGTTATAGTTATCTATAATGATATGTATTTTGTTTTTAAGGTAAAAAGATTTTTCTTTGTCTTATGACATTTTTCGTCTATGGGGGAACTCTAGTATTATATGTTATCCGAAAACTATTTTGTCCTTTTCGGTGTCAAGTGAGGATGTCTTCAGCCTTCAAGTACACCAAAGTCAATCACAGCAATTGTTCGTCTAAGCGTGTAAAACAAAGCAGAAGCCCCTTTCAATTTGATCGACCTCACCAGGGCACATGATGTATTGGCGTAGGTCGGTTAATAAACAACAACTAAGTTACTCATAACTTTCGATTCTAAAGTCAGATTAAAGTTAGTTTTCATTCTGCAGATGCAACTGGCTAGGCTAGTTCTTCCTTATAGCAGCCGAGTCGGGTCTGCGTAAGGTTCCGTTATTGGCATTTAAAAATGATCGAGTTTGTTTTTTGGATTATATAATCATATAACCTACCTGAAACACCATAAGCAACACGCTGTTTACTGTATGTAAACATTGTAATAATTTTATTGTGGGCGTGATTACAATAAACAAATAAAAGCCATATATGTATATATATATTGTGTAGGGCTCGTTCAACAAAAAAAAACACGTCCGAATTTACCAATAAGTTGGTATACCTGTGAAAACATTCTACTGGGATAAAGTATTTAAGTGTTGGACCAGTTATTCATGTCAAAACACCTTAAAAAAAATACTTTTGAGATAACTTACAGTTACTTGTATATAAGTGGTTTATGGTAAACTATTGTAAGGGTAATTGTATTTAGATAGAAATAACATTACTTAGGAAAGAAGAGTTACCTTACGTATGTGTGACTCGCAGTCATAGGTACATAACAATATTTACAGGTACATATACTCAAAAACAAATGTGGCGTAGGAGCTACCTCTTCACCACTAGGAACTAAGTCAACATCGGAGTTGGTTTTGGGCGTTGCTTCGCCTATGGCAAGCGTGTTGGATGTCATTGTTTTTTACCATGTACAATATTTTTTCCGATCTGGCTGTCGCAATAATGTACTAGTTTGCCATTCCGAGGATATTTGTGATATTATTGTGTATCTAGGTAAAATTACCTAGATTGTAACTAGCAGTTTGCTTCTATTTATGAATGACTCCTATTCAAGCGTAACAAATATAAAAAAAATAAATATATTTAAGAATGAATTTTTATTAGGTACCCCAAGGTACCACGCGTGTAGGTATGAATACCCAAAAGTTAACTCGCAGTTAACTTCTGTATGAGTGACTCGCAGTTAAACATAACAAATATTTAGGAATAAATCACTTATTAGGTGCCGAAAGGTACCGTGTGTAGGTGTAAAACACCTGGAAGATAACTCGCAGTTAACTTCCGTATGAGTGACTTGCAGTCAAACATACCGATGATGTACATGTACAATTAGGAATAAATTCCTTATTCGGTGCCGAAAGGTACCGTTTGTGGGTGTAAAACACCTGGAAGATAACCCGCAGTTAACTTCCGTATGAGTGACCCGCAGTCAAACATACCCATGATGTACATGTACAATTAGGAATAAGTTCCTTATTCGGTGCCGAAAGGTACCGTTTGTGGGTGTAAGACACCTGGAAGATAACCCGCAGTTAACTTCCGTATGAGTGACCCGCAGTCAAACATACCGATGATGTACATGTACAATTAGGAATAAATTCCTTATTCGGTGCCGAAAGGTACCGTTTGTGGGTGTAAAACACCTGGAAGATAACCCGCAGTTAACTTCCGTATGAGTGACCCGCAGTCAAACATACCGATGATGTACATGTACAATTAGGAATAAATTCCTTATTCGGTGCCGAAAGGTACCGTTTGTGGGTGTAAGACACCTGGAAGATAACCCGCAGTTAACTTCCGTATGAGTGACCCGCAGTCAAACATACCGATGATGTACATGTACAATTAGGAATAAATTCCTTATTCGGTGCCGAAGGGTACCGTTTGTGGGTGTAAAACACCTGGAAGATAACCCGCAGTTAACTTCCGTATGAGTGACCCGCAGTCAAACATACCGATGATGTACATGTACAATTAGGAATAAATTCCTTATTCGGTGCCGAAAGGTACCGTTTGTGGGTGTAAAACACCTGGAAGATAACCCGCAGTTAACTTCCGTATGAGTGACCCGCAGTCAAACATACTGATTATGTACATGTACAATTAGGAATAAATTCCTTATTCGGTGGCGAAAGGTACCATGTGTGTAGGTATAAAATACCTATAAGATAAGTCGCAGTTAACTTCTGTAAGCGTGACTAGCAGTCAAACATTAAAAGCGATATTGGATAACGATTTGACATTTTACTATTTAAAATAATTGAATTTAGTTCGCCACGCTCCCGGATGGAATAGGAACTAGCCGAAACCGGACGGGTTTCGAGCAACAGCTAGTAATAAATAGGGACATTGTCAGATGCCCTGGAAGGTAAGTCGCATTTTCTTCTGGATAAATGACTTATTGTCGGACATACCGGCTACATGCCTGTTGTGTTATGTATTTGGTTTTTGGCAAGGTTGATAAGGACCTAGTGAATAGGTAAAATTATGTGAAAGTTAACTCGTGGTTAAGTTTCGTATGAGTGCCTTGCACTCGAACATAACAGGCACATAGGCATTTCATTTAAACAAGGTTGGTAATTGCATAATGAGTAGGTAGAATTACCTATTAGATAACACATAACGCTCGTACGAGTTGTGTTTAAACGTTAAATTTGAATTAAGTATTTTTGAGGGTAGTTGCATAATGTTTTCCAAATTGCAAATTGATTCCAGAGAATTGATTGTAAGATTCGATAAATTAATATCTAGATGATGAGATTTTTGAAGGGCTTAATTGCATATGGAATTTTTCGAAAATAAATTTCAGACCACAAATATGAATATTTGTGGAACGATTTTAAAATGCAACTACCAACGAACAAAAATTTCAAAAGAACGTTACTTTGCAATAGTGAACGTTTAACTTTTATTGATATTAAATGTTATAAATTACTCACATTTTTCTTCTTCTTTTTTCGTTTTTTACAAGACAACGTGGTAACGTCTTGTCACTGCCACGTACGAAAAAGGAATGAGGTAAGAGCGGCAGGAGTGAGGATAGGTAGAAGTAAAACTGTTACTTTTTAAATTTTCTCTAAAAATACGTACGTCATTGCCTGTATGTCAAGGGGACTACTAGTTAAACATAATATATCGAGAATTAACCAATGCTATATTATACATAGAGGGACACCCAGACCAGACACAAATATTTATTTTATAAGCATAAATACTTGCACCCGGCGGGAATCGAACCCGCGACCTCCTGCATTGCAGTCGCGCTTTCGCACGACGCGCCACAGAGGTCGTCACTATCACTCTCCACTATCAGCGGTTAGGTTAAGTATAGGTTATGCGCAAGTGCCCGTAGTCCCTGACATCAAGGCGAATGAGGAACCGGTGGAGCTTTTAGTGGGTAAACCTATGGCCGCCTACCACCTTTAGGCCATAGGGAGCCCCACACACCGCGCCGCTCTCCCCCGAGAGTGGCGTGATGGTGCATAAGGCTGCATTTTCTCCACCATAAAAAAAAAAGGTTAAGTATAGGTTATGCGTTGATCAGTCAGTGAGTGAGGACAAAGACAAAGCATTTTACAGATATAGATAGATAGGTTTACAGATATAGATACATAGGTTTAAAATAGGTTTAGGTTTATAACACGAGGCTAACCTGCCACTTTACAATAGGAGAAGTTTTCTTTATTTCAAATAACTCGGTTCGTTGGTACTTTTGAACCGCCATAATACTCGTTCCTAAAGTGCTACTGTTTTTTACAACCTGCATCTCTATGATAGGTTCATCGAACTATTAAACTTAAATCGATTCCCAATCGATTTCGAACCTTATATAGGTTGGATAAGGTAAGCAATTGCTTGTGTAGTGATTGTTGCAAGTACCTAAGTTGTAAAATTCGGCAGTGTTTTTCAATTTTGGGGGCTTGGTGACGTTTTGGCCACAATATATTCGGCCATAATGACCAAATTGATACTTTTTGAGGCGGTGAGTTTTTTGGTTGATACCGAGTAGGTTACTTATGCGCAGTGTTCTTAGTTATTTTTGATCGAAGTCGGCCTATTTAATTATATTTTTTTTAGTTATTAAAGTTATTAAAGCTGTTTGCCATTAAGTTACCACCCAAGCTATATGTGGCCATATCCACCGTTCGTCTCGATATATTTATTGCAGGTGAGGGGGCTGTAATGACCAAGTTGAAGTTATCCTGCTTCGTACTGGGGCAAAACGCTATGTTCGAATATATTGTGGCTGAAAAGTCAGCACGTCACTGGGAAGTCGAAATTATTTAAGTGTTATAAATTTTCTTTAATCTAACAAGTAGGTAGGTAGGTACTCACAGTTAGGTAAAATACCACTTTGAAGAAAAAATATTAACAAAATGGCAGCAATTAGATTCGTTACCAAAATTTCCGAGCCCCTTTGCTTTGGTTGCATTGCATGAATGGTTTCATTCATTGATTATTTCACACAAAAAGCGAGATTGATTTGACATTTGACACTATGGTGTGTAAATCTGAATACCGTTTCAAATTTGACACAGTTGGGTAAATTTTACGGTGTGTTGTTTTTAGTTTTTTCTCCGTAAAGTTTTGAAAGGAAAAGGTTGAAATCACTAGAGTTCATTTTTTGGCTTTTATCGCGTGGTATTTCTTCTTCAGTCAATCCTGAAAAAAAGACCTGTAAAGTTTTCGAAAACAATGCTGAAAGTACCTAATAAACACCACGCGAAACTTTTTTAAACAGATTTATTTTTTTATAAAAAAAAAATTCTATCGCCAGAGTTTCCGTCTCTCGTCACCACGAAATAATTTCTAGTGACTGGGGTCAGCCAGTATTAAAAAAAACTTGCTGCTACCACGTGATAGGGTCTTGGGTCTTTGGGGGCAGTTGGGAAAGTCAAAGTTACCCGCGTTCTACTTAAATTTAGCGGACCCCGGGCTCAGAGGAACGCAACTGGGAACATCGCTCAGATGAGAAAGAGAGAGGTATCAATGTGCGTGCATGTGCGTTAAAAACCGTACCGATGCGTACGCTATATTTTTGTCGTCTAGAGTCAAACTCCGCTACATCCAGAATCAGATTCTTTGATTGGTCAATTTTGATGTGGCGGCGATTGATATTTATTAGTAAAGGATTCATAAAAAATCACGATTTTAGCATCAAATAATTCAAGATGGAACTGAGTTCATACTTAAATAGTTTGTTGAGTTGGTTTAAAATAAATTCATACAGACCATAACCTCTCTTTTCATGAAAAGTGGACGTAGAGTTTGATTCTAGACGACACATTTAAGACTTTTCTTAGACTTCATATTTTCTTTGATATATTGAGAACCGCAGGTTCGCCAAAGGTCAAAAATATTTAGAAATAGTCTGATGGCAGTTTTTATTCATGTTTTACAACATAGGTCTCTTTAGTGTCCCTTGACCCGAAACACGTACATGAGAATTTCCCTCTCAAACGCATTACACCCACGTTTTAACGTCGGCTAAAGTGAAGAGTTTGTACAGATTATGAAATGTTAACATGAGAATATCGATTTTTAAATTAATTTATGACGGAATTATATAAATCTATTTGATTAAGAAAAAATGTTTTTTGTTCTAAAATTGAATCCTTTTTTATTAAAGACCATAAAATAAAATAAAATGCCATAAAATAACCCTGAAGTGCGAGAAATACTAAAAAATAAAATATTCTATTTCAATAATTAATCTATGTCATTTACAAGAAGTTTATTCTCAAACGCCATCAGTTTGTTCCAATTCAGGTGGCAAATAGGAATTCACGTTGTTACCTTAACCATAGTGGAAAGTATGCAAATTTGCCTGGTTTTTGAAAACGGGTCTTGACAAGTCATGTGGCACTTTCCTACAATTTTCTGCAACTTAAGTGACATTTGCTACAATTTATATTACCTATCATATAATTTATGTGATCGGTCTCGGGAAACAAATTTGTATGAAAGTTGGGCAACTGTAAGTCTATCTGTAAGAACGCCGCGAGGCGCCAACTACTGACTAAACTGTGAGTTAACTATTAAGAAATTGTCATTTAGTTATTTAGCGGTAGATTAGAAACCATCAACCTCTTTCAAAGTTACTAAACCAATGACTATTAGATTCAATTATTTTTAATTTATTCTGACACAATCTATGTGTTGGTACGTAAGTGTACTTCAAGAGGTTCTATTGTAATTAATATCAAGGTTTATTACTACAAACATATTCATTTAGACGGATAAAGTCGGAACTAAAAACATTCCTGGAAAGGTAACAATTTGCTTAGAAACTAGCGCCACAGCCAACTACTAAAGTATCTCGGTTTTATTGTATAAGTATATGACATTCAGTGAATTAGCCACTGTCCTACATTAGGCCGAGAACAATGGTTAGAGTGAGATGAAAGTATTGTATGCATTGTAATAGTTGCCACGAGGTTGCGTAACCATAAGACACGGTGACTTTGTGTTAATCTGTGAGTTGTGTGACAAATTGTAAAGTCTAAACAGTCAACAATCTTGTGTATGTTTAAGTTTATTAACTTCTTTTGCTAGTCCAATTCGACCTACTAGGGCACTTTGGGCCCTGTAGTCTGGGGCTAAAATATTATAGCTATGAAATCCCTTACCGATCGTAAAAGACGGACAAAAGGGGTTTTGGTGGGAGATGTTACCATCCACCGGCCCAAATCGTAGCGCAAAGCGGACTCGTCCGGTACGTAGACCGGTGTAGCCACTAAGGAAGACGGGTTAGTCCACTGCCGTCTTCCTTATCTTAGATGAGCGTGCAACCTCTTAGATCATAACATCACTTACCATCAGGTGAGATATTAGTCAAACGGTCATCTATCGTGTTTTAAAAACAGGGCCTTCGCTTCTTTTATTTGAAGAAGCGAAAGAAGGGGGTTTGGAACACAAAATCCAATAAATAAATATTTTTTCTTGCATTGGACAAAATATGTTGGTTTAATGTACAAAAAACTTAATTAAAAACAAAACAAGATTCTTGAATTATGATTATTTATATGAATGCTGACAGATCTGTTTCTAATCCTACGTGTGTTGTTTGTATGTCGTCACAAATAAGTGTTTTTGTGTCATCTGAATACCTAATCGCATAAATCGCTTAGTTTTTGGCTAAATGGCGCCATGTACAACATCCTGTATCCTACAAATTATTTATTTTAAGACACTTCAATTACATTTGAGGCAAATCAAAATAGTCTATTAGCGAAGTCTATTTAAAATAACAAAAACCTCAAATTGTCAGTCCAACTGCCAAATTGCTTTAAATGTTTTTCCGTGTAGGTAATCTGTCTTCCGTACAAGTAGGTAACGACATCATCAAATTATTAACTGAATCCCGTCACGCGAACAAACGTTCAAACTATTTTGACTAAACGAACTGAAATGTGGACAAATTGATTTTCATAAGCTCAGAACTATTACCGTTTGCCCCCTTCAAGGATATATTGTTCTTTCGTGGTGGTAGGTAGGTACTAGTAATAGAGGTAATGTTTTAAACTTATTCCATTTATTTATTTATAGTCAAATAACACGATTATACAACCAATTACATTAATTGACTAGGAAAACAATTTCATTTAGTTCTCTCACAGAAGCTCAAGCACACTGACAATATCAATCTCCATTCGCAAACAGATCGCTTTCAGTACTTGCGTCCAGAGAGCGTTAATCGCGTTGAGGCTGCGCAGCATTGGAGACTAGCTAGAGTCTCAGAGAGAGTGAGACACCGTGCGAGATGCTGGTAGCGCCAGAAGATGGTGTTTGCGAGCTCGGTCGTATTTGTTCCATGTTCCCTTTACGTAAAATATATACAAAAATCCTGCTGCAGCGCTGACTTTAATTGTCTATCGTAAAAATGAAATAAGCATCGCTGCGGGTGTTAAGATGACATCGATGAATGACGATTAAAACGTCAAAATTATCATTAAGTTTACGGTATCGTTACCGCAGTGGATGTTTACAACTGTCTTGCTTCGGATGTCATATCTACTGTTATGGTTAAGATCAATTGGTGTTAGACAATAATTCTTAAATATTTGTTAATTAAACATGCTCATTGGATTTAGTAGGTTTTTTGTTATCATAGTTGCAATTAAAGTCCCACGATTCAGGATTTTCCTTGTGCCATCAAAGTTAAAACGAATCTAGTAAGTTTTTAAGCAATTTTTATTAGTTTTATAAATAGCAAGTCTCGTGTCATTATATATTTTTCTAATTTTCTTTTAAGTAGGTACCTACACTATATACCTACTTTCATGGTATGTCGTCATATTTTGAAGTTTCTGTAAAATTCACTGTTACTCGTAATTTCATATTTACCCGGGTCTAAATCGCGTGATCTTTATTTAAGGGTCTTTAGGACATCAGTATTTTTTTAAAGATCGCGGAAAATATGTTATTATGTGTTCCAATCGTGTAAGTTTAAAGACTTCACTGTTCCTGTTTGCCACCAAACACCGAAGCCTCTGGTGGTGGTAGAAGATAATGAACCCATACGAATGGTGTTAAGCACACCTATAACCTAAGTTAGTAGTTAAATGGTTGAAAGTTAACACTGAGTGGGTAAGTGGCGCGTGCGATCTATTGTAGTATTGCGTAAGTAATTGCATAGCCGAGTGAAAATTAAGTGACGAGTTTTCCCAATTGGAATTAAATTGCTGTTAAGAATGGTCCATTACTGTCTGCCACCAAGAAGTGTCTTTTAGGGGGCAGTTGGTAATATTAAAAAGCTGAATAAATTAAAATTGTTTATTTTATTATATTTTCAGAATTTGTTGTTATAGCGGCAACAGAAATACCTACATGTGAAAATTTTAACTGTCTATTAATAATATTAATAGTTACCTACCTAGTTGTAGTTAGTTATAGTAGGTAACGTAACTCATGAAGTTCTTTTTTCCTCCAATCACGCTCACGAAGACAGCCATGATACTGCCATTCCGTCATCTTGTATAACACACGCACGGTCTTATAATTTGCCAATAAATCATAAGATAATTCCCTTCGTAATAATCAGGAAGATCTCTCAGCAAAAAACCCCAACAGCTTTCTCCCACAGTTGTTTATAGAAAAACCCTAAAATTAGGTTGATGGAACAATGCTCGTGGGATTCACTTCGCGGAATGTTGCCATGTTGCTATCTTGTTTGTCTATGTTATTGTGATGTAAGGTATCATTGCGTCATATGGTGTTACCATTGATGTAAAAAATGTAGACCACATAATATAGATGTCGTTTTTCATTGAAATTGTCAGTTGTTTTAAGTGACGAATTGGATTAGAGTGCGTTTCATCTTTAAATTCCAATGCCGTTATGTTTGTAGCAAAACAAAATAGTGCAAAAAAAATAATGTGCTACCTTGAATTTAGGGAGATTTATAAACAAATCTCCCTAAATTCAAGGTAGCACATTATTTTTTTTTTACAGGAAGATTCGTACATTCATGAAGAATGAATGTACGAATCTTCCTGTATTCAAGGTTTGGCATGCACTGTACACTGTACCATGCTTTGGCTAAGTTATTTTGCCTAGGGCATCCCAGCAAATTTCTTAATTTATTTATTTAGAGATAGGGTAAGGACTAAAATTAGATACATAACAATTTATGAACATTAAAAACTAACTAGAAGATATAATAAAAAAAACCTTAAAATTAATTAATTTTACTACTTGCGAACATAAACTTACCTTACCTACGTACCTAGATATTAATAGGTGTACGGTGCATAAAGCGCATTTCTCCACCTATATTAAAAGTATTAAAATCATAGGATTGCACGTACTTTGTAACAGCTGAGCGCACCTAGTCGTTAAGAAGGTAGAACAATTTGATTTGTAGGTTATGAGATAGTGCCTCATATAACGATAAAATTACAGACTTAAGCTTTACTTAAGTTTTAATTGAAATAAGCTAAAGAACTTGACATTTTATGTCAATTTTAATCACGCAACTTAATTGCATTGACAAACGTCGCGTCGGTACTCGCAATTCGTGTGAATTTTAGCAATTAGAACAAATATTTTGGTTTATTTTTATTACTTTTTTGTAATTTACTTGACATTGGTTTCACTACGACGATGTCGTTACATACAGGAGAAAAAAATCTTTCTTAAAAAATCCCGGTTATGACATTTATAAAATGGAACACAGTTAATTGGAGTTTTGGCGGTAACGCGTCGATGTGTTGCCAAATTTTCATTTTCGTAAAACCGAGTTAAAATGCATGTAAAATGTTTATTTTCGGGGGCTTATTAATCAATTTATACGCCCCCGAAATTAAACTGTAATATAAAAAATAGTTTACCTACCTATACATGTGCAAAACATGGACTTTAGCGTTATTTATATTAAATGTATAAGGTGCTCAATTAAGTTGCACTCAAGTTTTAAGAAGGTGGGTACTGTTACCATTTCCATACAAACATAATACCAAAATAGAATTATGAAAAATTTAATGACTTTTTATTGGGAATAATACCTATAAAACGAATGAGATGTAAACTAGTAATTTACGTTGAAAAAATTAACGAAATGTAGCTCAGTTTTATTTGATTTCGAATGAATATTTTGGAAAACCTTGTGGTGGGGGCCCTATAAAAATAAAATCTTAATCCGTATAATACCGATATTAAGGTAGAAAACTCTCATCATCATCCGAGCGTTGTTCCCGGTTGCATCTCTCTCGAGAGCCCGGGGTCCGCTTTCCTACTTTTACGTCTCCACTTCGCACGATCTTCGGCAACTCTAACTCTATTTTTCATAATTCTATTTTGGTATTATGTTTGTATGGAAATGGTAACAGTACCCACCTTCTTAAGTGACGTTTTAGTATTTGGCCGTCTCAACTAGTCAGAACTTTGGGGTTTATGTTCGTTGTAACTTATCCCGGAGACTCTACCTTGCAAGCTAACGAAGTTAAGCAATTTGGATTGAAGTCAAGACTTACAACCATCCCAGGTCGTTGCTTCACCTACAGCCGAATCCACTCTTAACTCTAACTGATAAGACATGCAGATTTATATTCTAGATAACACGGAGATTGTTGTATTATGAAACAATAGTGTCGATTATCGAATCTCTAACCTAATCTTAGGTTTGGTGTTGTCGGGGGTTGGGAGTGGTAACTTGTTCGCTGTGCGGTTTTCACAGAACTACATAATTTTGATAGCTATTGAGTTGAAGAATGTTTTGTTTCTTTTCTAAATTTTAAGTAAGTAACAATTTAAAGGTAACATCTACAATATTGTTTTAAATTACTAATAGAATAATTAAAATCTAATAATGAGTCCCTAAGTAATCACATAATTTAAGGCAATCTCAAAGGAAAAACGAAAAAAGGGACTACACCCATAAGCAACTCGAAAACAATATCATAGGGTAGTAGTATTACCTAATAATATATTGCAAAGTAGTTTTTTATACAAAAACATTAAAAATTCGGTGACCGGAAGTAGTTAAATACTATTTGGCAGCAGCATTCGTATAGGTTACTAAATAGGATGCTACAACATGGGAACCTTTTTCCGAAGACATTCATTAATCACTAATAATAATTAAAAATCTATGAAATTTAAGTCTATGGTTTATCAATTAGTCTTGCCGTAAGTCCACGTACCTAGTTCGAACACGCAATACCAAGTCACTCATCGATTTTGCCGGTAGCCATAGTTGCCTCATTCAAATTACAACTTTGCACCACAACACTAATCATAGATTAGCAGAAAATTACATAAACAAATTGCCTCTAAAAATGTGAACTGAAAAAGAAAACCGGCCAAGTGCGACTCTGATTCATGCAGGAAGGGTTCCGTACCATTATTACCAAAGAAATCATGTTTGTTGATGGGAGGCCCCCCTTAAAAAAATGTGTTTAGTGTTTAGTATTTATTGTTATTGCAGCAACAGAAATACATCTGTTAAAATTTAAACTGTCTGACTATCACGGTTTATGACAGTGACTAGTGACAGACGAACAGTTTGCCGGATAGACAGACAGACAACCCCTGACACAACCTGGCTGAACTAACAATATATGGTATAGTGTCCCCACTTGACGGCCAACATTCAGGCTTGTAGGCGGACCCCCCCCCGCTATACCATCAGGCTACTTCCAAGAGCACCGTCTGGGATCAGTTACAGACAGATCATGTCCAATAAGCTTGTGTTAGGTTCTCTATAAAGGAGAGCTGCCACGTGCCCAAGTGACACTACCTGTTGTAGCCGCTCATCACTCGCACCTCAGAAAGAAGCTAGCGACAACTTCGCTGAGGACTGTAGAGAAGCCATCTCCCACATCTCCTACAGACATACAGTAACAACAACCCCTGAAATAACTGATCTAACAATTTACTCGTATGTTAAAGCGTCCTCAATGACAGCCAAACATCCAGAAAGGGGTCCGCTGTACCGTCAGGCTACACCTAGGAGCAACCGCGCCCGGGATCTGTCTATCCCAGATCCCTGATCAGGGATAGACAGATCGTTTCCCTATACGTTAGTGTGTTCAGTCGTTGTGTACAGCAGACATACAAACAGCGGAGTCTCAGTAATACGGTCCCGTTTTTACCCTCCGGCAACGGAACCCTAAAAAGGAATCGTCGAACAATAGTTCCAACTATTGCCATTCTTCGAAGCAAACCTACGCAACCTTAGATCCATATCAATAGCTAGGTATAAGTAAAAACCCAAGGATTTTCTTACAATTATCTCTTAAGGCGTTACGTGTGGGAACCTAATACTGTACGTAATTGTTTATTGTGTTGTTTTAACAATTGGACAGTTGCGAAGTAGGAAATGTGACTAGATTTACTGTGGACTATGGCAGGGGTGTCGTTTAAAAGATTAACAGACCAATCAGTGCTTCTCATGATGTTGCTACACTTCTCTCTCAGGAGTTGTGTTGACAAATACCTACTTAATTAACTATTAATAATAGCAGATTCCCGCGGTTACACCCGCGTAAGTCCCGATCCCGTGGAAATATCGGTATCAAACGTTGCCTATGTAACTTCCTGATAATGTAGCTTTCTATTGGTAAAAGAATTTTGGGAATCGGTCTAGTAGTTTCGGAAATTACCTACCCCCAATATACATACATACAATATACATACATACACGTTACCTATTTATAATATTAGTATAGAAGTAACTATAGATTAGGTAGATTTTTATGCTGGCAGATCTACAAGAAATATAATAAATAAATATAAATCTTGAAAAAATTTACATTCGCTACGCGGTTTGGTCACAACAGTACAATGCAACGCGAGGTTCCATGAAAAAAAGGCTAGCTCGTTAAGATACTGCGGTACTGACCCAAAGACGCGAGTTCAACCGACAAGGGACTCAAGTCTGCTCTCACAATCGTGGCTCAATAGAGTGTCGATTGAATAGTAATTTTCATATTTGACGTGTATTTGATAATGACATAATTTGACCACTATAAGTCTGAGAGATCTATCACATTGGTGTTATCTTTATCATGGAGTAAATTAACTATACTTATAATATTATGTGCACAACGTATTTACTTAGTTTGTTTTATACCACACCTACAAACATTAATTATTAAAACATTAAGGAAAATAAAATAATCAACTTTATACATTACATACATAAGTAAAGTTCATTATTTTAATTTCACATTAATATTTAATGTTCATAGCATTTATTGTAATAACGTTTTCTTGCAACATTCCAATGTTTTACGATATTATAAAAGCTTGTAAATGATAAAACAAACAAATATAAATTTTTCTTCGATTTTTGCGATGTTAGACCAACTGCTTACCGTGCCCTCCAAAGGGTGAAGGAGCTTGATACATTATTTTGCCGCTCCGACCACATTGACAATTGGTTACGAAAACCGGCTAGTTACGTGGGGAACAAATGCCTTGCTATGGCGCCTCCGCCCGGCCGCGGCAGTTTGGGGAGACCCAAGAATTGCTGGATTGACGTCGTAAGATCGGACATGAGTGCAAATGGCCTCCCTACGCGGGATGCCGAAGATCGTGCGAAGTGAAGACGTAAAAAGCGTACCCCGGGCTCTAGAGAGAGATGCAACCGGGAAACTCGCTCGGATGATGATGGATGCCGAAGAAGAACTAACATTCTTGATACTTAACCAGTTACCAAATGCGATAGATTTTTCTTTAATCACAACTGTTATAATAAAATTAAACCTTGCTGTTCCACAACCAGTTGCCAAAGAAGAACGTACATTCTTGGTACTCAACCATCATTGCCAATCCAAAATAATAAAAATACAAATTACATCGGTCACCCATCCAAACACAGACCACGCCAGGCGTTGCTTCACCCGCAAGACTACACAAGATTGCCCTAATTAGTACCCAAGAATTCGTCCTTATTACACGGCCTCTACGAGAACCAGAATCTAGTCTCCCTATTTGGTACCACAATGTATTGATGACCAGTTTGCATGGTGAAGTGACATGCCTTGGCTTTTTGGGGATGCACCAAGGTTTCTTACGGTACTAGGTTTTTAACTCGATTTACCTGTTTTGTTAACCGACTTAAAATAGAGGAGAAGGTTATGATATTTTATTTTTAAGTGCTTAAGTCTGCACTGGGCTTTCTTAGAAATATTTTAAAGGAACAATTAGGACTACTTCTGCAAAAACACAACGCATGATCGCACAGAGCGGGATTCGAACTAACAACGCATCTTTACTCAATCTGGGAGCACTGACTTGACCAATTAGTCTACCTGCGTCGGTGACTCATACGTCGAATCTTTGCTTCCGTATTGTTCTATACAGCTTAGGCATGTTTGCGGTATTTTTAAAGGAGAAGGTTGTCTTTTTTTAGGGTTCCGTAACCAAAGGGTAAAAACAGGACCCTATTAGTGAGCCTCCGCTGTCTGCTGTCAGGCTGTATCTCATGAACTGTATTAGCAAGACAATTGACATTTTCAGAGGTGATATATTTCTGTAGCCGATACAACAACAAATATAACAAATATTTAAGGTGGGCTTTCATATAAACAAACGTGATTTTTGACATAAAAACACAACTATACCGCGATGTATTTTGACTACAAACGCCATCTAGTGATGCGAGTGATAGACTTGCGCTGGTAGTAAAATAAATTTTAACGTTTGCGTTGCGTTCACGGATTGGTTGGTCCAGTGTTTATTTTAGGGTTCCGTACCAATTTGTGATAGTGGTGCGGAACCCTTCGTGCGCGAGTCTCGCACTTGGCCGAGTTTATTTATGCTTTATTTCTTTTTTGTTACTACTTAATGCAAATAATAGATAAATAATCAATCACCTGATTGCCAATTCATTGACGAATAGTTTAATCAAAGATTTATTGTCGTACAATTTAAAATTGACACAAACAAAATGGCGTATTATAATGTTTTATTGATCCATTTATGGGCGATGAAGCCCACGCCTTCCGGGTTTAAACCTTGAATGAACGAGTAATAGAATACTGGTCCTTCGGCCTTTGTGGCTCGTCGTCGGGCGGAGGGACTGCAATGCAGAAGGTTGCGGGTTCGATTCCCAGCAGGTGCAAGTATTTATGCTTAAAACATTAATATTTGTTTCTGGTCGGGGTGTTTTCTATGTTTCATTATGTATGTATTTACAAAAAAAAGTATAATAATGTAGTATATCCGTTGTCTAGTACAAGCCCAGTGTTTAGTTTGGAGCCTCGACTTATGCGTTCGAATCCTGGTCGACCACGCACCAATGTCTTTTCTTTAAGAAAAAAAAAACGTGTGGCACTCGGGAACTGCCACGGTAAAGCTATTGCATTTTTTATCAACTTATGCAATTATAATTATTTTTTTATTTTGTACCACGTTGCCATGGTAGGCGGAGTGGGGGGTGTTAGGTTTTTTTCGTTACAAAATTTCTTCATTAAAAGCTCAAAGCCCGCGATAAAAGCTATGCAATAGCTTAAAAGCTACGTGCGTTATTAACATCAAGGAAAACATCGTGATGCAGAGGAGGAGGTTCTCAATTTAGTTGTTGCTTCTTTTGTTCATACAAGATCGATTTTTTTACAGACTACGTCAGACTAAAATACTTAATCTAGATTTTTTTCCCAAATAACTGCAAAATAACCTGAATAAGTTTTTAAAGTCCAAACTTGGATGTTATCTGAACTCCCACGTAGCCGGGTTTTTGACCAGGGCCGGCCAAGGTCGGTGGCTGGTCAAAGTGTTTTAATGGACAGATAGCAAAAAAAGATCTAAGAGTTACATTTTTTCTGAGAAGTCATTTTGTAAAAGGTCCGTCATATTAACAGCCTTATAGCCGCTAAACTCAAAATCCTCAAAAAAATGTTCTATAACATTCCGTCATGAAATAATCAACAATTCTCGATGAACCCGACATGGATTTTGAGTTTTGCGGCTATAGGGCTGTTTTAACCGCCTCAATTATAACCAACTAGCTGCGGCCCGCAGTTTCGCTCACGTAAGTCCCGATCCCGTGGGAATATCGGGATCTATGTTACTCCTCGATAATGTGGCTTTTTTGGTGAAAGATTTTTTGAAATCGGTTCAGAAGTTTCAGAGATTTAACTTTTTAAATTCACACGATTTGTTAACGTAGTCCCCATAGTCACCAGTACCCTCGCGACCAAGACCATTGTAACATGGGTGAAACGTCGAGGTAAGAAAATAAATAATAATACGCGATAAAGACCCGGGAAAAAGTAACTATGTTTCAGAGACTACCCGGAAAATACATACATACATAATTGTTACCAACGTTACCTCTTTATAATATTAGTATAGATAAATAATGTATAGGTAGGTACCTAGAAGTATGTAATAGAGATGTCTTAAACATATTTCAAGTTCCTTTCACGCAAAATAAATCTAAAAAGCCGCTGCAGCGCTGACAATATTGTTACGTTTTCTACAAAAAATGTAGTCATAAAAATACTTCGATGCTGTCGCTACACAAAGTTAATCTGAATTTCTCTAACATTTCTTAATATTTACAATCCAATAACTTCTCATTTTAAATACTTTATTCTGTACGCAAATATGGTGTGATGCAAAAATGTTCCATTTTAGTAAAAAATATTGGTACTGTTGGTTTAAAATATAGTGGTTTTAAATAGATCTACTATATCCACAGTATCAGGTTAGCACAGCGGCCATACTGCCACCGTCCACCTCTAACTAAACTAAACAATCATTAAAAAATCTCCCCTGACAGGATTCGAACCTGTGCCTCTCGCTTGTCGGGCGAGTGCGCTTACCACTGCACTCGCCCGGCAATGTTTGATGATGCATTTCTCCTTGTAAAATACATATTTCTAGTTATAATGTCTTGAGCAATAAAAACACATTATAAATACTAACGCAGCGTACTACGTGGACGATTGGATGCGAACGCGATTGCGAAGCGATCCGATCCGGTGCGGTGCGGAAACAAGGAACAGTCGACAGCTATTGAAGTGTTCTACGTGACCAAATGCACGTAAAGTGCGATGCGGCGCGATTCTCGACTGTTCCTTGTTTCCGCGCCGCATCGCGTTCGCATCCGATCGCCCACGTAGGACGCTGCGCAAACGTCTTGACTAAGCGGAGCCCCCAGTACCATAGTAATTTTCATAAAATGTCGTTTCTTTGTCGGTTGCCTATATTATACCCCCCATCGGTTTGAGCTGCGCGTTGACACATTAGGCAGCCTGTCACGTTTTTCTTTTAAACCTACCGATAAATAGTAGTTATTTCTTTCTTTTTTTATATCTTTCATTTTCTTTGCTTTAGCTTTGAGCGAATGGAAAATTAGGTCTACTAAGTTAATCTTTGATCAAAACCGACACCTGTTCAAGTTGTTTTTTATTCAAATGGATTCCAAACACGTATTGAATTTAAAGTAAGTAAGTATAGAAACAAAAAATATGTACCTACTTAAGAGGAAAGGATACCTACTTTGTTCTCCATACAAACGTACCTAGTGTTTCTTCTACACTAATATTATAAAGAGGAAAGATTTGTATTTGTGTGTGTGCGTCTGTATGGTTGTTATGAATAAACTCAAAAACTACTAGGCTGATTTCAAAAATTCTTCACCATTAGAAAGCTACATTCATCCTGAGTAACATAGGCTACTTTTGATCCTGATATTCCTACTGATCAGGACTTACGTAGGTGAAACCGCAGGACGCAGCTAGTCGTTAGATAAAGACATTAGAATTAGAGCAAACATGTTTATGCCTAAAATCTATATCAGCTATAACAGACTACGTTTTATTTTTCATATTCTATTTTTTTTTTCAAAATTGTATTTCTATTCTAACTAAAAAATGAAAAACCCAAAATAAAGGGGCATGGCAGGTTATAGGTTTTAAGGCACAAACATATTTGTTCTAATTTTCTTATCCAGGGAGGATACATTTGACTACCTACGTTTGTAAAGTTTGTATGGAGAACGAGCACGGATGAATAATCAATCCTTGGGAACGAGTATCCTTTCCTCTTAATACCTTCATAAAATATTCGATTTCAATCTTATATCACATACATTTAGGGTTGTTTAATGTTTGAAGGCTGACTAATAATTTCAAAATAATCAACAATAGATTTGATATTCTATGACTCAATGATCTAATTTTTTATTCAAGTTTTTATAGCGACAAAAAACATTTATAAAATGATGTCGTAAGTCGTAACGCACACGTGTGTTTCTTTACCTTTTGTCTTCATTGTACTTACAGACCTACTTATTTTTTTTTATGAATATTATTTTTTTATATCGTGGGAAAATGATAAAATAATGATTTATTATGTTTTATTAGGTTGTATGTAGGTATATAAACTTGGTACCCACTTGTTTTGAAATCAAATACTTCTACACTACAGTAAAATAATCTATCAGTATCGGCTCAGCCGTTCATAATATATTATGTTGGTTGAAGCTCGAAAATAAACACCGAATGTTTTCAAATATGCCCGAGTGGGGTATCAAATAAAAGAGCATAACTTTTGTGACAAGAATATGCATGTTTAATCAAAATCGGCTTAGCCGTTCAAAGTATATGTAGGGTCAAACTCTGAAATAAAATCCGAATGTTTTCAAATATACCCGAGTAGGGTATCAAATAAAAGGACGTTACTTTTGTGACAACAATATGCATGTTTTATCAAAATCGCTCTTACAAAAAGAGTGAAATAAAATAATTAAATTAAAAATTTAAAAAACCCCCGACTTAAAAAATCTTCCAAGTTAAAACAAAACTAAACTTTAAAAAGGCAAAAATAATAAGCCGAAAACAAATTTCATGTCTCTGAGTAGGTATGTATGTGGTACCTTACGTTCCCGCGTCGGGGGACGCGGGAATGTGTCACAGAAGTTGAAGGTAACCTACCCACCTGTGCTTATAGTATCTAACGTTTCCGCGTCCCCCGTCCGTTTCTAATTTAATTATTGTTTTTTTCTAATTTATCTGAATTTTATTTCTTTTCTAATTAGAAAATGAAAAAAATCATAACGTAGGTGCGCATAGTCATAGCAGATATAGGTTTTATAGCATAAACATATTTGCTCTAATGTCTTTATCCAGGGAGGAAACAGTCGACTACGTTTGTATGGAGAAAGAGTAGGTAGACTGTCCTCTTAAAACTGACACCAGTTTATGGGACCCCTAATCCAAAGTCAAAATGGCTTGTTAAAACAAACATCGGAATCGTGATTGTCTCAGTAAGGTGGCCAACGCGCTGATGTGAACAACCTTCCTTATACGGAGAAGGTGGAATTTTGATGATGCTAGGTATATGTATGTTGTAACCTTTTTTGTTTTGTCTTTTTAGTTCATGTCATAGAATCTGTTTCACCGGCGGTAATAGCACTCGAAAAGCGGTTGTTCTAAATGTCTAAGCGAACAATATTTATTCTTCGACTTTTGAAAATTATAAAGATTCATTATTTTTTCGAAATAAATAATTATAATTCGATTATGTTTTTCCTTTCTTATCTATACTAGTTGTATAAAGAGGAAATATATGTCTGTTTAAAGGGTTAACACCTGCCCGCAGGGAATACTTTCCTTTGGTTGAAGATTCATCATCATCATTTCAGCCGTAAGAAGTCCACTGCTGGACATAAGCCTCCCTCATAGATTTCCAGAAGCTTGTGTTATAAGCGGCCTGCATCCACCGTGAACCCGCGGCCTTAACCAAGTCGTCCGTCCATCTCGTTGAAGATAACCTATCTACAAAAAAATGAAACACTATGGACCACCTCTTAGCTCCAAAGTCAATATATATCCTTAATAATTCAGAACATTCACGTGTGCTCTTTATTAAAATTATAAACCATGTTTAAAATTAACCAACATTTTCTTTACAATTGTCCCCAGGTGACAGAAGCACCAATGGCCTGACACAATGTTCCGAACGGCGTCCGTCGAGGGCTCTGGGCCGCGAACACCACCAGCCTACGCACCCCATCCACCCTACGTTCCACCCCGTTTCTTCCCCCCTCGAATCCGCCCCCCACCCCCACAATACTGCTTCGACGCAGCCCGCTTCGCCTGCGACGCCTCCAAACCCCGATACCTAGACGTCGAGCGAGAAAGGCTTGTGACTCGATGGCTGACGGAAGCGAACGAGGCTCTCGTCCGAAGAGACCGACCTCCTCGCTACAAGCCGAGGTCTTCCGAAAGACGTCCTGACTTCCTAGATCGGGACCGAAGGTCTGATTGGTCAGACAACTTCGTGCTTTCAAGGCGGAGCGGTTCTCTGGAGCCAGAAGAACATGAGAGTGAAGTGTTATCGTTAAAAGAGTTAGTGGACAAGTTTTCTCTGCCTCGTGTTGTGAAGTTTGAAGGTGAAGACAGGCCAGTGTTGTTGTATAGAGTGCTGGAGGCTCATAGGAGAGTGGAAGCTGTTCCGCTTTCAGGGAAGAAGGGGAAGTTGGTTGGGAAACCGCTGTACATACCGGATTCGTATGATGGTAAGTTTTTATTAATGTAATTATTGTTGTGGCACAATCAAAGGACGTACGTACTCTTTTTACATACAAACGTGGTCGACTGTTTCCTCCCTGAATGAAGTCATTAGAGCAAATATCTTTATGCCATAAAACATAAAATTGTCATGGCTGATATAAGATTTATGCATAGACATATTTTCTCATATTATGTCTTTATCCAGGGAGGGAACAGTCGACTATGTTTGTAAAGTTTCTATGGAGAAAAGTAGGTAGACTTTCCCCTTAATTAATTTTGTTTTTTTTTAACTAGTTTGTTTTAACCATGTGTAACTTTTAGCGACAAAACAAGGTTAATGTGGTAATTCTGATTACCGCCATAGCGCCTGTCATTGCATCTTTATCGTCTAAGGTTCATTGTACGATGAAAATCGGGCGGCATACGTACCGTATACCTACAAAATTCAAAGTTCCGAATGATTAATTGACTGGCTGAACTATATTTCAACGCACAGCCTAAACCACTAGACCTGGACCTCTACTTTAATTATACAAACGATAAAATGATACGAAAATTCCAGTAGAAAATCTGTCATCCATCCGCCCGTAAATTTTATTTGCTGACGGTTTTGAAGGACGGATGACAGGTTTTCTTTCTTTCGTTCGTTCGTAGAATTAAAGTACCCCTCCTGCAGACATAAAATTTGGAGTGTGTAGTGCTCTTGGCAGTGAATACGTTTTTCGAAATAGCGTTTTTCGCGACTACAAGCTTCCGAAACTAGGAGGCAGTACAAAAATAATTCGCAACAGGGTTTTTTGACTACATAATTCGAATTTATAAACATCGCAACAGCGTGCTTCGCAACAATGGCAATCGAACCTATGTAGGGGACCCTGTGTTCTTTGTGATGTGATCCACTAAGAAAGGGTTTTTAGAAAATCTTACGGAATCCTGACTTACCTAGGTGAAACAGCGGGTCACTGCCAGTTTTGACACACGGAGGATGTACCTGGTTTGCCTTACAATAGCAAATTGTCAAGTCCCATAGCAGCCTTGATTGGATCCATTTGAATAGTAGGAAGTGTCGCTTAGGGAGACCTATTGGTTTAGTTTGAGAACAATAGTTGATCGGCAATGACCTAGATGTTTCACGGTTGACCTGATGGATTACATTCTTGTGATGCTACGCCGTCAAATAATGATTTATTGTGATGATTAATGATGTGACGTCATTAGGGTCCCGGTAAACAACTTGGAACATTTTGACGTGGAATTGGAAGGGGTAACGCGCAGTACATTTGACATGAAATTTCTATGAGAAATCGACTTCTGCGCATCTGCCATTTTATTTCTAGATGTTTGCCGGGAAAATTAAATATATTTTTGATAATTTTTAAAAAGTTTTCTTTGTATGGTTTTTCTTTCTTACATTTACGATATATGCAGATAACACATAGTTTATGTTAGTGTAGAAGTGTAGATGACTAACTTTATGTAACGTTTGTCTTTTACTGTGACATGAAGTTTCAAAGCTAACTGACAGTGACAAACGTTACATGAACTTAGTCATTATTAAGTAAGGGGATAAGGGAATAATTTTTTTTATACAAAATTCGATCCCCCTTTTACCTCCCCCCTTTTAAACCCTTTCTTATTGGATACTTTACACAAGACAAGGAACCCACTTTCTAAATTGTACGTCCCTAGGATCAGCTGTTTAGGCTGTTTAGGCTGTGCGTTGATTATGTACAGGGTGTTTCGACGAGGGGGTATTAAGCCGAAAGGGGGTTGTTCTAGAGGTCTAGGCAAACAACTTTTATTCTAAGAATTTTGGAAAATCGAACTTTTTTTTTTCGACAATTTTAAAGTTCTATCACTAAAGAACAGCTGTTTTTGTAAAAAAAAAAAGGCAATTAATGTTTAGATTGTAGTGGTCCAAACTAAATAAAAGGGCACCTTAAGGCCAATGACCTCAAACTCTAAAAAACAGCTGATTTTCATGCAAACTTTGAACTCAAAAATTTCGTAAACTACTTCGAATTTCTAAAACTTGTAGAACAAAAGTTGTTCGCCTAGACCTCTAGAACAACCCCCTTTCGGCTTAATACCTCCTCGTCGAAACATCCTGTATATGCATAGATTCCACAAAAAGGATAGTACAATTTGTCGTGCTCTGATATCTAATTTAAAATGTTCAAATATCAATCTATTCAATCATAAACTAATTAGTCCTCGTATCTGGTTTTGGTTTCACATGTTTTTAGGGTTCCGTACCCAAAGGTAAAAACGGGACCCTATTACTGAGACTTCGCTGTCTGTCTTTCCGTCTGTCACCAGTCTATGGGTATCTCATAAACCGTGATAGCTAGACAGTTGACATTTTTAGTGATGGTGTATTTCTGTTGCCGCTATAACAAGGAATACTAAAATTATTAAAAATAATTTTTAAAATAATTTTAGTATTCGTTGTTAAATAAATTATTAAAACTATAAATTATTAAAACTAAAAAACGTGATTTTGACGTAAAAACGCAACTAATTTTTACCACTAGCGCCACCTAGTGAAGGGGTGATAAACTTAACGTTCGCGTTGCGTGCACGGATTGGTTGGTCTAGTGTTCAATTTAGGGTTCCGTACCCAACTGTGATAGTGGTACGGAGCAACGGAACCTTTTGTCCGCGATCCTGACTCGCACTTGGCCGGTTTTTTATTACTTCATAATGATTTATGCTAGACGACTGGTCGCTCGCATTGGTTTCAAAGTTCGATCCGGTAATAAAATTCACAATAAATAATTAATTATACTGATAATTAAACAATAAAAGATTTTAATAACTGTTTATAAGTTTGACGCACTAGGAGGAGCTCATTGGCCGATCTTAAATGATCGGGTGGGTTAAGCAACGCTTGGTGCGGTAATTACTTGGATGGGTGACCGATAATTTGTGTGGCAAAAATTCACTTCCCCGCCGCACGTTAAGCAGTTGGTCCCGGTTGTTTTCTCTGGGAGCAATCGTTATGTCAAGTTAGAAAGAAGCGAGTAACGTGGTCTTAAGGGTGCCTTTTACTTTTTGAACTACGTCAGCCTAAAAAAAGGCAAGTGCGGTTCTTGTCTCGCCCACGACCACTGTAGTCCAAAGCTAGTTTCTTATAGGTAGCTTTCCTACATATTCATCTTCCTGCTCAAATAATTTGTGGTCGGCACAAGTAATTGGGGCTATGATGACTTAATGCGAATAGATTTCGTAATATTTTTACGTGCTAGCCGCCTATTTGGCACCAAGGATCGCCACCACCTTAGTCTCCCCCAGAGCATGAGATCTCTTAGTTGCTTTTTACGACACCCACAGGGAAAGATGGGGTGGCCCCATCTCTCCTTGATAGATATGTCGAGCGGGGCTACACGGTTTCCTATACAATTAGACATTAGATAAATGTAGAATAAGGCAATATTTTTTATTGCGCAAAAAACACAAGCAACAGCAATGATTATTCAAAGCTTTATCGCCTATGAGCTATCTTCCAGATAACCAAAGTGTACACATACCTGCACAAAAACACATAGGTATCCTACCAACTTGTAATACACATAACTACCTACATAGGTCCTACACATGACATACAGACGTATTTGCTACATTAAAACAAACGAACATAAAATAATTATCGACCATTGTAATTGTTACCAACTATGGATCCTACTACAACTAAAGAGTCTAATAAGTAAGTAGAGATATTGTTTCCGCATACCTACCTATGCTTACCTGCTGTGCTAAGTTTCATTAATAGTAGGGGAGCCTACGCAGGGATTTGTGAAGTTATTCAAGCGTAAAAAAAAAAAAATATATATTGCACGACGTTACACACAGCGCAATCTAGCCCCAAACTAAGCACTAGGCTTGTACTATGGGTACTAGACAACGGATATACTACATATTATACTTTTTTTTTTTGTAAATACATACATAGGATACATAGAAAACACTGAATATCCCATGTCTTCGGACCGTGGTGAGTCCTAGGACATGTTGGTTTCCTCACGATGTTTTCCTTCACCGTAAGAAGCGGTGAAGGAAATTAATCCCAATTAATCTGACACGCGGCTTCACCGCGTGTCAGATTAATTGGGATAAGTACATTGTACCCTGTTAGATATCTCCATAAACATGTTAGTCGGCATGGACTAACATGTTTATGCCATAAAAACTATATCAGCCACTAGCTGCGTCCCGCGGTTTCACCCGCGTAAGTTCCGATCCCGTGGGAATATCGGGATCAAAAGTAGCCTATGTTACTCAGGGTGAATGTAGCTTTCTAATGGTGAAGAATTTTTGAAATCGGTCCAGTAGTTTTTGAGTTTATTCATAACAAACATACAGACAGACACACACACACACACACACAATAAAAATACAAATCTTTCCTCTTTATAATATTAGTATAGACATAGACAAGCTTTTATTCTACTTGCCCTGTTAGTTAGTATAGGGCAAATCCTGCAAGTTAAATTTGACCCACTTCCCGGTTACTGAATGAGCTGAAATTTTGCATAAATGTGTAAGTCGCGTGACAATGCAATATTATTATGACATGGAGCTGATCTGATGATGGAGCTGGAAGGTGGCCGATGGTGCTCACTAAATAAACAACATAACCGCATCGAGCTTGGCCTCGTTTGATTCATTTTGACGAGTACTTTGCTGCTCGATGGTCACTTTAAATAAAAGCTTGTTTTTAAAAAAGTTATTATTTTTCTTTAATTTCTATTTACATTTTAAACACAACGATATCGCGATTTATTTTTACCACTGGCGTCATCTAGTGGCGCCAATCGTAAATAATAATAGAAACCAAGGATTATTTGTACTGACATTGGTACGGAACCCTCCGTGCCGGTTCTTATTTCTCACAACGACAATTAAAAACCACGTCCAAATAAAGATAAAAAAATCAAACCCACACAAAACACAATAGGTAAGCAGCGGCGTATCAAACGCTTTAAATAAATGTAGGTGTTGCAAGAGTTGTTCACGCATGCGCACAAGTCACGCACGTTATGCGCCTGCGCATGATTATCATATTCACGTAAGGGAATTGGATGCAGAACGAATTATGGCGCTGTTATAAGTTAGTAAATAAATAATGTTTTTCAGGACGTTGTACATAAAATGTGACTAGGCTTGTGTTATGTAAGCTATGTATAAGAATACATGTGGAATATATAGGTTACTAGCTGACCCGGCAAACGTTGTTTTGCCTTATAAATTATAGATAGTAGCCGATTCTCAGACCTACTGAATACGAACATAAAATTTCATAAAAATTAGTCAAGCCGTTTCGGAGGAGTACGGTAACTAACACTGTGACATGGAAATTTTATATATTAGATTTCACCCACGTAAGTCCTGATCCCGTGGGAATATCGGGATCTAAAGTTTATGTTACTCCCTGATAATGTAGCTTTCTACTGGTAAAAGATTTTTTTGAAATCGGTCCGTAGTTTCAGAGATTACCCCCAATATACATACATACAAACCTACATACAAACCAACGTTACGTCTTTATAATAATAGTATCTATACTATTATTATAAAGACGTAACGTTGGTTATATCTATATAGTTATATCTATACCTATATCTATATAGGTACTTTTTTGAATACGATTTTAAACTTACATGGTTGTTTTCACTACAAATGTTAATTAAAAAACGGGGTATTTACCATGTTTAAATTTGTTTCATAACGGAGCTCGGTATTTCGTCAGTAATTTCAACTGGCTTGTTCACGAGACCAAGCCAGCAGCTTGGATTGTTCTAGCTCCGTTATCTACATATACACTAATATTATAAAGAGGAAAGATGTATAAAAGATAAATAAACTGAAAACTACAGTGCCGATTTCAAAAATTCTTTCACCATTAGAAAGCTGCATTCACCCTGAGTAACAAAGGCTCCTTTTGATCTCGATATTCCCACGGGATCGGGTCCTACGCGGGTCGCAGTTAGTAATTTATAAAACAAATTTAAACGTGGTAAATACCCCGTTTTTTAGTAATATTTATATATATATATACATTAGTAATATATTATATTTGTGTAAAAAAATAGCATAAGAATGTAGCATAAGGGACACAGTCCACTACCACGAAGGGAATACCTACTATTTGCAGAATTACTATTATAATTACTTTAATTAACTTTGGTAAATAGGAAACCAAAATCAGTAGTGAAGTACCTAGTTAATATTCCAAACAAAGGGCAGCCACAGCCTCTAAAGCCACGTCCCCACGTGGGAAGCCAAGACTACCTTATTAAGCCGTACACACACAAGGTTACGACCTCAAGAACAGCGCACAGACAATTTATGTGGGCTCTTAAATGTTACTCATTAATCGTGCAATTAACCTTACTGCGTGTATCGTGGACTGTGGTTTAAAAGTTGAATGACTGTGCACTTTTTGATAGACCGATAGTGAATAAGTAACTAGATAAATTAAAATAATTTAAATTAATAATCCAAAAATGATCCCTAGGTATAGTACCCAAAAGGCTGGCTGCATTGCCCCTTTGGATAGTTAGAATTAAAACTCTTTTTTCGGTTTTAATCGCGTGGTGTTACAGGCTTTACCGGCGTTAAGCGCTTTTTTTAGGGTTCCATACCCAAAGGTAAAAACGGGACCCAAAAAATGAGTTTAATTTCTATCCAACATCGCGAAAACAGTAAAAAAATCTGGACTAAAGCTCAAAATATACGATGACACTTAAACTTTACCTAAAACAGGTCACACCAGCACACATGCAAGTTTTTTTTTATGTGTGATGTTTTAGGTAAATTGTCAGTGTAAGAGTGTGTGTGTCATCGTGTAGTTTTGACTTTAAGGCTGGCTTGCACAGCTCACACACCTTTAGAGAAGACGAATCAAAATTCGAATGTCGTCGTTAGAATACCCATCATCTAGGTAATATATTATGGTATCTACATGAATAAGAATAAGATGAATAAATCATTTATTTGCCATAACCGATAATACATTAGAAACACTTATACTACCTTACTATTAATATGTAATTAAATAAGTTATAATAGTTCAAGTAAATTTAAAGGTTTAAGTAACAGCGGCCCCTGCACTAAGCAAAGCTTGTCTCGCAGGGGTCTGACAAAACAGTTTACATTCTCGGACAAAAAACCATCGGTCTTTGTGATGAACCTCAATGAGAACTATAAATGTAATAAAGTAAATACACAAGAACAAACACGAACTGGTCAAACACTAGTGTCAAACAAACAAAACAAACACATTGCTATACCAAGACTGCTGGAAGAATTTCCTCCGTTCGATCATAGTCCAGATTTTGAAGCCATTTCTCCACGGTTAATGCTACCTGTCTCGTTTAGGTGTTGAAATTAAGGTGTAATTTTAAAGTACATAAAGTTAATAATTTAATTATGTAGGTAATATCGATTAAATAATGTCTTCTGCAAATATGCACCAGACTAGCTTATCGGCTAGTTATAGGACAAACTAAGTTTGTCGACGAGACGTTACCTCGAGAGATGAGCTATCGTCCGATTGAAATGTCTTGTCTCTGTGTCTACATATTATGATAGTTGAAACAATCGCAATTATATTTTTTGATTTATTTGCGTAAGATAACTCGTTCATAGATCAAAAAACAATGATAGGTTGGTAGTGTTGCCGTTCGATAGCTCACTATCGATAGCCTATCGAAAGTATCGATACTGTCCATAGTTTTGCCCTATCGAAAGCGTAAAACTATCGATAGTATTGATTGTTGTTACAAAAGTCAAATCCGATACTATCGATAGCATCGATAGTAACTTCAATATTGGGCGTCGATACTATTGTACTGAATTTAGCTATCGATAGTATCGATCTTATAGATGATTTTTGACATTAGCTATCGATTGTAAAACCATCGATAGTTTGGTAACGCTATTGATAGGTGTTTCTTTTTTGTTATAAATTGTTCAAAGTTCAGGCAAAAAGTTTTAAGCCCATATAGTCTTAGGTATTGTTATTCTTCTGCTAACCTTCAATATTCCGTCTACTAAGGTTTTGGGCCTGATTCGAGGTTTATCCTATTAACAATAGTTATTATAAATGTAAAAGTTTGTCTGTAAGTAAGTAAAAGCTCTTTTGTTACTCTTTTACGCAACAACTACTAAACCGCTTGCGATGACATGCAAATATGCATATATCTGGATTAATACATGGGCATTTACATTTTACTCCCACGGAATCGAATTTTACGCGAGTGAAGCCGCAGGACGCTGGTAGTAATCAATAAAAACTCACACAAATAGGTTTTGTAAGTTATAAGTTTCACAAATAAACACAAATGTTTTTTTTTGAAAAGTCTAAATAAAACCGCGCCATTTCCCCCAAAAACTAACAACCAATTACGAGAAATCAAATTTAATAAGGTGATAAAAATCTAAATCATGTACTTAAACATAATTCTCCGAGAGAAGGATCGCGGTGATTTCTTGCGAATTGAACCCGCGACCTCCGGAACAATCCTAGCCCAACAACCGTTAGGTACATTGTACCCAAGTACCTACTTCTGTAGGTATTTAGTTAGTTAACTGTTAGCTATTGGGGCGTAAACAATAAACAAACTTATTGCTCTTTTGACAGATTTTTAGTTATGCTTTTTGACGGATTTTGACAAGATAGTTATGTCAAGATCTGTCAAAAACCATCTAGGTATAGTGGCCGGCAAACAAGTTGGAAAATTTCGACGTGGAAGGGGAAAGTTCGCGCAGTACATTTTACATTCGACTTCTATGAAAAATCGAATTTGCGCATCCGCCATTTTATTTTCTAGATATTTTTCGGGAATTATAATCTAAAATCTAAGTAGGTAATTAACATTGTAATAAAAACCACACTTCTTTTATCTAACTTCATGATGCGCCCCGCGGTTTCATTAAGTTAAGGCCCGATCCTTCGAAAAAATCGGGAATTTATTTGAAATTTCGCAGGATCGGCGAAAAAATCGGTAAAAATAAAAATAAATAAAATAATATAAACATCATTTATTTTAGAACCACAAAAAGGTTCATCCAAAAGTGTTAGAAGGCAAAATTAGACTTACAATTAGGTATTAGTAGCTTCCAAAGAAAACAGGAGCCTATGTATTAAACCAAATCTCCAGATGCCTATCTGCATACCTCATCACAATCCGTTCAGCAATTTTAGCGTGAAGGAGTAACAAACATAATATACTTAGTTACTCACTTTCACTTCTATAAAAGTAAGATCATATTTTTAGAATTAAGGGCGGTCAAATCCAAATTGTTCCAGCCGTACCCACCTCACCCCAAGCAGTAAAAGACGCGTCTGCATAAATTTCCAACGCAAAGACTGCAACATAATGTAGGGATATTGCACGTACAGTTATCATAATACGACATATTACAACTTATTATGTAAGTAAGTGGTACGACTGACATAATGGAGGATAATATCTCACGATGATAACAATGTATGACGTATGAAACGCGAACGAAGTAACAAGTGGGGTTCTGCTGTAGGCAGGGGGACAGAATGGATGAGCTGTCAGCATAGTACAAGCGTCAAGTTTGTGCTTAGTTGGCTTAGTGTAGATTTGTAGAACCATAAGTAGAAGAAATAATTAATAGCGTGCAAACTTGTCTGTTTTCTGCAAACGGGCTTTGACAAGTCATGTGTCAAATTTTCAACTATTTATCTGATATCTGAGTGATCGTAAGACTTAAGAAATATTGCTGGCAGGCCGAAAACTGAACTGACCAAGTTAACTTAATTTCAATTTCTGTCAATTGTTATTAAACAGGACCCTAAAATGTAGAGTACATTTTTTCCTATATTTTTTGGTAGTCCTTGTTAACATAACATCAACTACACCGACCTGTATTTATGAAATAAATGAATTGATTGATTGATACAATCACTTTCTTAACATCAAATATTTCAATGTAAAAGGTTAAAGGTGAAAGTTACGTGTAGTATGTTTTTAAACGATATACGTATACCTACTTACGGACGTATGTATAATATCTGGCGTTTATTAACTAACTGATCCGGCGTACTCCATATCGGTAACCATGGCAACATGGTAGGCGGAGTAGGGGGTGTTAGGTTTTATTTTCGTTACCTACGGAATTTCTTGATTAGGTCGCCGCTCTTAAAGCCCGCGATAAAAGCTATGCAATAGCTTAAAAAACAGTATACTTTAGTCATTAAAGATGTTTATATTTAAGACATAGGTACAGGTGGCACCAAACGTTTTTAGACTGCATGAAAACTTTAGAAAACAACCTGTGCCTCATCTAAAAAAAAACAAATCCCGCCAAAAGTTTTCTTTTTCTACGGTCATTACACCAGTCAACCTTTTCTTACCTGCCAGCAATCCAGTCTAGACTTCACGTTTTCCATTACAACCCACAACTTCTCTATTCCCTAAGGGGTAAAGTTTAAAATCCTTTGCCTAACGTTTGTAGATAAGTTTGTGTAATGGCGACGACACACGTGCCTCCGATCGTCAGATGATAGGGAACGGGAATGCCATTGTTCTGTCCAATATGTTATTTCGATACTAGTTTTGTTGTTTCAAACAAATTATACTGCGCCTTCGGAGAGAGACCTAGAAGGCAGGCGTAGGGTCATTTTCCACCTGTATTTTACCCGAATTGACTGTTAATTTTGAAAAAATAAAAAATATGAGGACGTTAATGGGGGTTTCGACGCAGATCGTCATTTTCGCAACTGGCCACCGCGAAAAATTTGGTCACTTTCGCAAAATTTCATTTTCATAACTCGTCACTTTCGCAAAAGGTCACAAAAACACTTAGAAATATATTGTGTTAAGATGTTCGAATCCTTTTTCCCCCTTCATATTTTTTTCCACCCAGTTCTTCCTTGACCATTTTCCATCACTCCCAGATTATTAAGTATCATGGCCATGTATCCCTGACTAGTTTAGATCAGCGGTGTGTAATTTTGTCTATGAATTTATTGTAAACTCAAACTCAAAATATGTTTATTTAATATGATATTCACAGATCGTTTTGAATCGTCAGTAACCTAGTGTGTTTTCGGAACGCGACCTCCAATGAGAAGAAGACACAAGAATCATGGGGTTATTCTTTGCAATGGTTTTGTGAGAACATCGTTGTTAAAATACCCACATTACCCACCTTTAACTAACTAATCTAAGTCTAAGCATATAGTTTAAAATCATAATCTTATATATAAAATTTCCATGTCACAGTGTTAGTTACCGTACTCCTCCGAAACGGCTACACCGATCTTCACCAAACTTCACATACGCATTCAGTAGGTCTGAGAATTGGCTACTATCTATAATTTATAAGGCAAAACAACGTTTGCCGGGTCAGCTAGTCTTCTAATATATAAAATTTCCATGTCACAGTGTTAGTTACCGTACTCCTCCGAAACGGCTTGACCGATTTTTATGAAATTTTGTATACGTATTCAGTAGGTCTGAGAATC